>LR862373.1:1137685-1365185 GCA_903992545.1 Pipistrellus pipistrellus | reverse complement strand
ACTGACTGCCTCCCTGCACACCACAACACTGGGGATCGAACCTGCAACCCGGCTGGGTGACTGGGAAATGAACCATGACCTCCTGGTTCATAGGTTGACGCTCAACCCCCGAGCCACGATGGCCAGGCTACAACTACCTTTCCTGATCTAATTTTATCTCTACTCTCCCTTCCCCGGACTCTGCCTGCTCATCATGTGGGTTTGTAACGGCCAGCTGGTGTTCCTGGAGCACAGCCAGGGGCAGAAAATCCCTCCAAGCTCAAGCCAAGGCCAGCCTGGAATTAGGTGATGGAAATAAACAGCTCCAGTCCCGAGCGGCACGCAGGGGTCCCGTGCCAAGTGCCAGCCTAAGCCCTTTGTGGGCCTGATCTCACCGGGACAGCAGGACAGCCCCATTGGAGTGTAGCACTTTCCGTCCAGGGCTCTGGAGGCAGCCTGCTGGCGCTCACATCGTGGCTCCATCGCTTGTCAGTGGTGTGACGTTGGGCAAGTTCCTTCCCTTCCCTGTGACTCAGAGAGTCACTCCTGGAAGATGCGTTGGATGGAAGACACTGCTCTCTGTAGTATGTTGAGTTATTGTTTCCAAATCTCCACCCCCTCCACGTTATAGAACTGTACATCCATGACTTTATTCTCTGGCCCATTGGTGTTGGGCTTGGCCATGTGACTTTTTTTGACCAATGAGATGAGAAAGGTGCTGTTGTCATCTCTCTCTCTCTCTCTCTCTCTCACACACACACACACACACACACACACACACACACACATACACACACACAGACACCTCCAAGCAGGATGTGCCCCCTGGGAGAAGGACACAACACCTCTGAAATACTTTTACCACAATAATTGCACCCGAATCTGATTAAGCTTCCAGATGTAACTGCTAGTTTACCGAAAAGACCACGAACACAGGAACAGGTTAAACAACACCATGAAAACACAGTCAGCTGGATGTAGCCTGCAGGAAAGTCTAACCCGTGCTGTCCACTAGAGGGCTCTATGGTGATTAAAATGTGCTCTGCTCTGTCCAATGTAGTAGCCTCTGGCCAGGTGTGGCTCCTGAACACTGTGACTGAAGACCTGAATTTTGGGGGTAGCTCACTATTTTTTTTCTTTTTCTTTTTAAGATATAATTTATTGATTTTTTACAGAGAGTAAGGGAGAGGGATAGAGAGTTAGAATCACTGATGAAAGAGAAACATCAATCAGCTGCCTCCTGCACACCTCCCACTGGGGATGTGCCCACAACCAAGGTACATGCCCTTGACCGGAATTGAACCTGGGATCTTTCAGTCCACAAGCCGACGCTCTATCCACTGAACCAAACTGATTTCAGCTGGGTCTCTCGCGATTTTGAGGTGCTTGCAGGTGGGCAGGGACTTGACTCTGGGTCCTGTGGTACACCCCAGACTCTGACAGGAGAGAGATTTTCATATACACTTTATTAATTTTCTTTCATCTCTGATTCTTCTATTATGGAGAAATGCAAATAGCAATATTAAAATATTTCCTTTACTTAATTCCCTTTTAATGTGCACAAATTTCGTGCACTGGGCCACTAGTTTTATATAAATGAGATCATGCAATGTGTGGCCTTTCGTGTTTGTCAGCATCATGTTTGCAAGGTTCCTGCAGTAGCCTACCTTGTAGCAGTGATTGGTACTGCATTTTTTTCTATGGCTGAACATTATCCCATTGGATATTATACTACATTTTGTAGCCCATTCATCAGTTGTTAGACATTTGGGTTGTTTCCATCTTTGGGTTATTGTGAATGGCAGTGCTGTGAAAATTCGTGGAAAAGTACTTGTTGTAACACTTGTTTTCAGTTCTTTTGGGTAGATGCCTGGGAGTGGAAATGCGAGATTGTTCGGTAATTACTAACTCTTTGAGAAAATGCTAAACTATTTCCACAGCAGCTGCAACGGCTGTGAATGAGGATGCACTATCTCCACATCCTCCCTAATATGAGGGCACTATGCCCACAACCAAGGCACATGCCCTTGACCGAAATTGAACCTGGGACCCTTGAGTCTGCAGGCCAACGCTCTATCCACTGAGCCAAACCGGTTAGGGCTGTTGTTGTTTTTTAGATTCCATATATATGTGAAATAATATGGTGTTTGAATTTTCTATCTGCCTTGTTTTACTTAGCATAGTACTCTCCAGGTCCATTCATGCTGTTGCAAATGGTAAGAGTCCATTCTTTTTATGGTTGAGCAATATTCCATTGTATGTATGTACCACATCTTTTTGATCCAGTTGTCTATGAATGGACACTTAATTGCGTCTGTATCTTGGCTATTGCACGTAAAATATCCTCCTTTGCCTCTTATTATAGCCTTTGTCACTCATTCATTCATGCATCTATTCACTTGCTCATTCATTTAGGCATTTATGGTGCATCTCTTCTCCTGCCCAACGCAGGGCAAATAGAACTTTATCAGAACTGTCCCTGCTCACCAGGGGCTCCAGTCTAGAGGGTGGGCAGACAAGGCTCAGACAGGCACTTTCACTGCCCACATGTCCACATGCATACCTGTTCATGTGATTGTCACTGTCACACACATAGGTGTCAGACAACAGGCTGCCATTAACACACAAGTCAGTATCAACCCATGTGGACTCTGACAACACACATAGTGTCAAGATGTATGTCTTAGCCTTAGGCATGCTGTGCTGAATTAGCATGCTGTTGATGTTGCATGTTGGAGCATGCACTAAGAATGGTGACACAGGTGCATATCTGGGTTCTGTACATAAGGGCACCCAACATCAATAAAACATGAGAAAGCACACAGTCATGTAAGCGGTCACACACATGTCATATTCTCATACGTGTCATGGTCACCTGTGTGGGTGCTGATGTACATGTTGGTGTTGGTGCAGATAACTGCCCTGGACAGCGGTTTGATGGGAACTGTGTCCCAAGTCCCCTGCTCAGGCCTCAGTGTTCTGGCGCCCCCTACAGGAGAATCTCTCACTCACAGCAGGGAGGCCAGGAGTCCCTCCCAGAGCCTTGAACCCCAACTCTCCTGCACACACCTCTGTCAGAGCTCAGAGAGCAAGTCTCTGCGGCCATGGCAGGTCTCAGGGGTGTATGCACAGCCCTCACTGTCTAGCTGGGCCCTCTGCTTTTGCGTCTCTCACAATCTACACAATCACATGAATACTCTCATTTAGTCCTTACTTCACAATGTCAGAAATAAAGAACGGACATTTGGCTGAATATTGCCTCGTTCACCTTAAACCTAAACTCACCATATATTGGAAGCAGGAACACCTGGCTCTGTGTGTCTGTGAGCTCTGACCTCATGGAGCACTTCTCGTGTCTTACAAACCACAGGCTCACCGTCCACAATGTCACAACCCACGGTCCAAGCAGCTGCCCAGGAGAGACTCCGTCTAACTTGCCTGATGGCCAAGCCTGACACAGGCTCATGTGGCGTCTGCATGCATCCCGCTTCTGTGTGAAGGGCTCAGGTTTCACCGTGGAAACATGAATGTGCTTGACTCCAGGAGCCGCCCAGCGGGGCCTGATACCATCTGTGCCACCCACGGTCACCTGCCCACAGTCCCACTCCTCCCCGGTGCTCACACACTCATGTCTGGTCACCTCCCCACAGTCCCCTCCTCCCCGGTGCTCACACACTCATGTCTGGTCACCTTCCCACAGTCCCCTCCTCCCCGGTGCTCACACACTCATGTCTGGTCACCTTCCCACAGTCCCACTCCTCCCTGGTGCTCCACACACTCATGTCTGGTCACCTTCCCACAGTCCCACTCCTCCCCGGTGCTCACACACTCATGTCTGGTCACCTTCCCACAGTCCCACTCCTCCCCAGTGCTCCACACACTCATGTCTGGTCACCTTCCCACAGTCCCCTCCTCCCCGGTGCTCCACACACTCATGTCTGGTCACCTTCCCACAGTCCCACTCCTCTCTGGTGCTCACAGACACGTCTGGTCAATGGCTGTAGGCTGCATTTTCTCTTGTTTTTTTCTCTTTCTTACAGAGAATACCGCAATGACTTTGAGACTAGTGATTATATACCGGGTTTGGGGAAGTTATGCTGTGTATGAATCTCATTCCATAATAATAAAGGAAATTTTGTAAGACGTTAATTTTTTAAAGGAGGATAAAGGATTGAAGAGACTTCAGAACAGAAAGGCTAGGCCAGAGGTTCTCAAAGATTGGTCCCCGACCCCTGGGGGTCACTGACGTCCTTTCATGAGGTTCCAAGGTCAAAACCAGTCTCATAATAATAGTGAGAGGTTCTGTTCCTCACTCTTCCCCCCAGTGTGAGGTGGAGTGTTCCAGAGGCCACGTGATATGTGATGAAGTCATTGCTCTGATACCAACATGGAATGGATGTATTGTTGCTATTGTTAAACAAATACATAAATCTCTAAAAGATGTCTTGGTTTTGAATTTGTTTAAGGTGAAGATAAATAGCTATCCCATGATGCACCGGTGCCAGCCCCTACTGGACGCAGAGCCACATGTTCAATTCTTAGACATGTGAGCCAGTTGTTAAATCTTTGGTAGCTTGAGAGGGGCTATGGTGGGAGTATTTACCGCACAGAAATACAATAGCATACAACCTTCCCCTCAGAGAGCTGGTTTACCAGGACGCTTACTGTAATCACACACATAGCCCAAAACACGTTGGGGGTCCTCAATCATTTTTAAGAGCATAAGGAGTTTGATACTAAAACATTTGAGAACCACTGGTCTATTTAAATTACAAGACAAGCACTAACCTAACCTAAGGCTGATGCGCCCTCTGCTGGTACAAATTAGAATGGGTGCGATGTTATACATCCTGACTTTCCCAGCTGAAAATGGGTGTTTCTTGTGAAGAAACAGCTACATACAAAGATCACCTTGGTCACACGTTTTTAGTGTCTTGATATTGTATCATAACATCTTCGATTTATTGAAGGATTATGTGCCAAGAATTGTTATAAGATTTCACATCCTCTCATTTAATCCTCACACCTATCCTTTGAGATGAATATTATGGCCTAACTTGTTTCCTAAACCTTTGGAAAATATGTGGCCAACAGATTGCCTCATCACCTCACCTTTGCACATGCTGGTTGGTGCAAACAAGGGCACCTCCCTGCACAGCCAGACCCAAGATCGGGAAATTCTCATAACATGTCACCATCACCTCATCCTCACAGCTCACCCAGGTCCACCCAATGCTCCCACAGCTGCCTTTACACCGGAAGCGCCACACTCAGAAGCACATGTGCATTTCATTGTCATGTCTCACTTTCACCTGCATGGTCCCCACACTTATGGAGATGACAGGACAGTTATTTCCAGGACGTCACTCAGTGTAGGTTTGTCTGATGTTTTCTCAGGATGAGCTTCGAGGTTTGCATCCCTTGTAGGAAAGCACAGCAGTGACTCCGTGTTCTCCTCGCTGCATCCCCTCGGGTGAACGGGATTCTGGCTTGTCCATTCACCATGAATTCACGTGGATCACTTGGTTAAGGTGGTGCCTGCCCAGTTTCTCCTCTGTAAAGTGGCTCTTTCTCTCTTTGCAATTCATAAATATTTCATGGAGAGAAAATTTCATAGTATGCAAATATCTCTATCTCTTCCTCATCTAACTTTGACCCCTATACAGTTTCCATTGATGTTACTTGGCTGAATTAATTATTAGTATGAAACTTGTCACATGATAATTCTCTAATTCTGTCTTTCTGTTGTTAATCCTCTCCAAAGGATATTTTTTCTTTTTCTTTTTCTTTTTTTAATTTCTTTCTTTCTTTCTTTTTTTTTTAAATCAATCTTTATTGTTTATATTATTACAAAGATTCCTCACTTCTTCCCCACCACCAGGTTCCCACCCCACCCTCCGCCCCCTCCCCATCCCCCATTGTCCTCATCCATAGGTGCACAGTTTATGTTCAGTCTCTTCCTCCCTCCCTTTCCCTGATAGTAAATCCCTTTTCAGATAGTAAATCAGTTACTTAGCATTTTCTCATATCAATAATACCTCCACATGCCCAATGATACACTTCACACAAAAGACATTTCCAAATAGGTCAACCAGCCTCATCCAGGCCCCACCCAAGGCACTCACAGATCAACACCCCAGCGCTATACTAACTCAACACATCCAGATCTAAGCCTTCATCACTTGATTCAGCAGACCCTCAAGTTCCCACAAAAGTTTCCAGCCATGTCTGAGAGGCAGCTGTGGGGCAGGGGCAGGCGAGGAGCGAGCTGTTCCATGACTGGCTGCTCCTGGCCTGGCCTTTGTTGCTCTGGTCTGTTCCACAACCAGCTGCTCTGGGTCTGGCCACTGTTGCTCCCGACCTGGTTGCTCCGGGCTTGGCTGCTGCTGCTCCGGGCCAGGCCACACCCAACCCGGCTGCTCTGGGCCAGGCTGCTCCGGGCCCGGGCGCTCCGGGCCTGGCCGCTCCCAGCCTGGCAGCTGCTGTTCCGAGCCTGGCCGCTCCCGGCCTGGATGCTCCTGACCCAGCTGCTCTGGGCCCGGCTTCTCCGGGCCAGGCCACTCCGGGTCTGGGTGTTCCTGGACTGGCCACTCTGGGCTTGGCCGCCTCCGCCTCAGGCCTGGCTGCCACTGCCCCTGGCCACCGCTGTTCCAACATTCTGTCCTTTTATTTTTTATTTTTATTTTAAAAACGCATTTATGTTGCAATGTTGGCTGCTGAGTTGAGTTCTGACTTAGTCTTTGATTTTTCAAGATCTTCTTTGTATTCTTTCTTAAGTAATTTTACTATCTTTTGCTCTCCCTTGATTTCTTCACATTGAGAACTTCTTCTGTTTCTTCCTCCTTGTCCTGGAAGCTCCCCTTTGTTGGCCTGTGGCACCCCTTTGTTCTCCGCGGGCTCCTGCGCTGCTTCAGCCTGTTGCCGGGGTCGGCACCGCTGTCCAGGAAGTAGCCCCTGGCCTCAGCACCATTGCCCTCGCTCAGCGGTCGAAGGCTCGGGGGCACCCCCCCCCCCCAGGGGCCCCGTCACCCGGTTCCTTGCTGGCGCCTGGCTGGCCGGTGTCCGGCAGGGGCTCCTGCTCCTCGTTGCGTTCCTCCAGTCTGGAGCTTTTTTTCTCATTCCCTCTAGGGGAGTCTAGCATCAGAGTCAACAGACTGTCCTCTGCGCACAATGTGCGCGACTCTGGGGGCTCCGCTTTTCGCCGCTCCCCCAGGACTCGGCCTCATAGTCCAGTTCCCCCTGCCCGAGCCTAAGTCCCCAGGGTCTGGCCTAGAACTGGGGTTCAGAGCAGTCAAAACTGGTGCCCAGCACGGCCAGAGCTCCTGTTTCCTTCCCTCCAGGGCAATCCAGCATCAGAGTCAACATTCCGTCTTCTGCGAGCAATGTGCACGACTCCAGGGCTCTGCTTTTCGCCGCTCCCCTGGGATTCCGCCTCACAGCCCTGTCTCCCCCTGCCGGAGCCTGGGTCCGAGGGTCTGGCCCATTCCTTGGGGCTCAGCGCTGCCGGTTCGGGGGTTCAGCCCAGGCTGGGGGTTTTATTTCCTTCCTGCTAGGGAACGCCAGGCAGCACCCAGCCCTCTCCTCCTCTCCGGCTGCGACCTGCATGTCTCCGTACCTTAGGCTTTTTTCAGCTCCTCTGATTTTCCTTCTGGTTTTCTCTTTCCTTCTTGTTGTAGAATTTTCAGTCAGTCGACTACCTGTAGCTCTGGGCAATGTCCACTCTACATTTTAGTTGTATTCCATTGAAATTGTTGTGTGCTGCTGCGGTTAGGTGTCTACCTGAGCAGCCATCTTGGATCCTCTCTCCAAAGGATATTTTTTCATTGATTTTTAGAAAGAGTGGAAAGGAGAAAGGTAGGGAAAGGGAAAGAGAGAGAGAGAGAAGAGACAGGGGAAGGGTTGTGATCAGTCGCCTGGACCAGAGATTGGACCTGTAACCCTGGTACCTGCCCTTGACTGGGAATCGAACTCTCCATCCTTTGGTGAGAGGGCCGATGCTCTACCCACTTAGTTACACCAGCCAGAGTTCCAGTTCTTTCTTCTATATTTGTTAGTTGTCATTTCACATTAAGAATAATACTGGTATTCATCTTCTCGTTTGCTTTAATTCATTACTTATGTCATTATGAGCTTCTAGAATTCTCTTTCATTCATTAGGTTATAATTAATATCATTATTTTGACTCTCTAATTGCCAACATTTGGTGAGTTGGAGCCCCTACTAGCTGGCTTCTGTGTTGTTTTTAAAAAATAGACTTTAGCTGAAACCTGTTTGGCTCAGTGGATAGAGCGTCAGCCTGTGGACTGAAAGGTCCCAGGTTTGATTCCGGTCAAGGGCATCTACGTTGGTTGTGGGCACATCCCCAGTAGAGGGTGTGCAGGAGGCAGCTGATCGATGTTTCTCTCTCATCAATGTTTCTAACTTAGTATCCCTCTCCCTTCCTCTCTGTAATAAAGAAATAAAATATATTTTTTAATAGACTTTAGTTTGCAGAGCAGTTTTATGTCCACAGAAGAGCTGAGCAGAAAGTGCAGAGTTCATATATGTCTCTTGCTCCCACACTCGTATTGCCTCCCACACAATCAACCTCGGGCTTGTTTGTTTCCTAATTGTTCCAAAAACAAAGGGCCTACGCACACGATGCCCTGCAGCAAAACCAACACTGAACACCAAGTTTACTTTTTAATATTTTTTTTAAATTGATTTCAGAGAGGAAGATAGAAACATCAATGATGAGAAAGAATCAACTGGCCGCCTCCTGCACGCCCCACACTGGAATCTGAGCCCGAAACTCAGGCATGTGCCCTGGACTGGAATTGAACCAGGGACCCCTCAGTCCACAGGCCGATGCTCTATCCACTGAGCCAAACCAGTGAGGCCTGAACACCAAGTTTTGCAGTGGAGAATGAAAGCCTTTTATGTGCAGAGTGCCAGGCCAAGAGATCTGGGAGCTCAAAATCCAACTTCCCACATGGTTTTTCTTTATATCTACATTTTAAAAATTGATTTTTAGAGGAATGATGGAAAGGTGAGAGAGAGAGATAAAGAGAGGGAGAGAGAGAGAGAGAGAGAGAGAGAGAGAGAGAGATAAAGAGAGAAGAGAGAGAGAGAGAAGAGAGAGAGAGAGAGAGAAGAGAGAGAGAGAGAGAGAGAGAGAGAGAGAGAGAGAGAGAGAGAAACACATATTCACTGGTTGATTCCGGTACGTGCTGTGACCCGAGACAAAGGCTGCCTTGGATTATCCGGAAGATGCTCTAGCAACTGAGCTACACACCCAGGCCTCCCCGATGGTCTTTCATCAAGGGCTTTGAAAGGCAGCGATCACATTCTAGGGATTGGGGGTCACAGGGGCAGCTGATGGGTTAGTTCTGTGCCAGCTTCAGTGCTTTTTCTTTGATTAACTCAGGTCCTGATGCGTCTGGTCTGGTGTCTTTGTCACTGTGGTCAGGTGGTCAGGTGACCTAACTGGATTGAAGAACCAAGATTTTCCAAGATAGCTCAGGGTTGTGCATCAGTGACGTTATCTGAGAGAGAGAGAGAGAGAAAGAGAGAGAGAGAGAGATGGGGAGAACTTATTTTTCAAAATACTGCAATATATAAAAATATATATACTGTCATTCCAATCAGTTGTTCATACAATTTGAAAATCAGAATGTGAGTTTTCTGGAAAAAATATTTTCAAAGATAGGCAGAAAAGGTAGGGTTGGGAAAATTGTCAAAAGGTAGAGTTGGGAAAATTGTGATGCTAATAATATTAAATCAAAGCTCTGTCTGTACATCTATGTTCATGAAAAGCAGAGTGGACAAAAGGGGGGACATCTGTCATACTGTCAACAACAAAGATTAAAAATTAAAATAAAAGCAGGGTGGTCATGTGACAGGTGCATGGAAATAATCAGGTGAGCAAAATAAAAAGCTGGTCCATTTATATCTGTGCATTTATTATGTGGTGGAGATACAATTTCAAATCAATGAGAATAAATTGAATAACTTTACAAATCTTAGTTATTAATTTAATTTTAATTTAAAAATATATTTTATTGATTTTTCACAGAGAAGAAGGGAGAGGGATAGAGAGCTAGAAACACGGATGAGAGAGAAACATTGACCAGATGCCTCCTGCACACCCCCCACCGGGGATGTGCCCGCAACCAATGTACATGCCCTTGACCGGAATCGAACCTGGGACCCTTCAGTTCTTCATCCACTGAACCAAACCGGTTTTGGCAAGAGAATAAATTTCTAATTGGGCAAAGTCAGCTTGACTAAGTGGAATAACCTGGGGGTAGGGAGGTGTGAAGCCCCGCCCCCTCTTCTCCCATGATCCACCGAGCTGTTCTTTGGCTCCTCCCCCTTGTTCAGGTTGTGTCACTTCACTTTCCCAGTTCATCTACAGGCCTGACAGCGTCTGGGGGGAAACATTCAAGGTCACTGGTGGCCTGTGACCTTGTGTATCCCTGTCACCTCCCAGGTGCATGTCCCTGGGTCCCTCTAGGAGGAGGGAGGGGTCTCTCTTTAAACAGACCTGGGGCTGAGTTCAGGTTATGGTGAGACTGGGCATCAGCTGGACCTGTCATAACGTGGCCACTGCCAAGGCACTTGCCCAAGGTTGGGACTCCCATTCACCCCAGTGCCCCCACCTGGGGCCTCCCCACCTCCCTGGTGGGTAATGTGGCAGGTGAATCAGAGAAGGAAACCTGGAGTTTCCACCTGACACAGGCTCCCCACCCTGCATGCCTGACCTGCTTGGAGCAGAGATGGATTCCTCACATTCCTGTCTCCCACAGGGAGGGGGCCCCGAAGCCAGGAGGAAAGCACACCCCAATGCTGCCAGGAGGAGGCTCCGCCTGCTGAGCTGCTGGGCCCCACGTGGCAGGAGGAATGACTCACTTCCTTAGGAACTTCTCTACGGTTTTGCTGGATGTGGTTCAGTTTTGTTTTTGTTTTCTAATGTACATTTTCATATTCAGTTCAAAGAGGAAGGGAGAGGGAGAGATAGAAACATCAATGATGACAGAGAATCATTGATGAGCTGCCCCCTGCATGCTGGACGGAGCCACAACCGGTGATGTGCCCTGACCGGGAATCACACCATGGGCTGGGCCAGTCCGAATTTTATTTAAAAAAAAATATATTTTATTGATTTTTTACAGGGAGGAAGGGAGAGAGGTAGAGAGCTAGAAACATCAATGAGAGAGAAACATTGACCAGCCGCCTCCTGCACCCCCCCACCAGGGATGTGCCTGCAACCAATGTACATGCCCTTGACCAGAATCGAACCCAGGACCTTTCAGTCCGCAGACCAACGCTCTACCGCTGAGCCAAACCAGTTTCGGCCAGTCTGAGTTTTTTAAAATAAAAAATGTCAGTCTTCTCCGTTGGACAGTGCTGTTCCCAGGCACGTCTGGGGTCTCCCCCGGAGCACGTTCCTGCCGCCAGAGAGCTGACCACTCCCCCCCTCCCCACTCCCACCACCACCCCCTGTCCCACGGCCCCTCGTGCTCACACTGGGGAGCGGCTCCTGGTTGCTGAGGAGCCTCTGAGCAGGAAAGGAGGTGGGAGCCCTGCAGGCGGTGATCAGGAAGCCCCTCTGCAGGGATGCAGGCAGCCTGAAGCCTGAGGAGCACAGGCGGGGCCCAGGCCACCTCCCTGCAGCCAGCAGCTCAGGGCAGCCTGTGCCCTGGGCTTCCCCCTGCATGCCTGACCTGCTTGGAGCAGAGATGGATTCCTCACATTCCTGTCTCCCACAGGGAGGGGCCCTGAAGCCAGGTGGAAAGCACACCCCAGTGCTGACATGAGGAGGCTCTGCCTGCTGAGCTGCTGGGCCCCTGGGAAGCCAGCGGGAAGCCTGTGACAGATGGGAACCCGGTTTCCTTCTCTGACTCCCCTTCCAGAAGCACAGCCTGCCAGCAGCACTGGGAGCTGGGGGACCGGCTCCCCCGGGCTGTGTCCAGCAGAGCCTCCCAGCGGGAGGCTCCCCGTTCCCGAGGGGCTGGGCCTGGGACTGAGGGAGAGCCTGGCTGAGCTGGGTGTGTGAGTCCAGCCCAGACTGAGCCTGTGCCTGCTCAGGGGCCTCGGGCCTGGGTCTTCCTTCCACAGAGGGAGCTGGGCAGAGGGGTCTCAGTATCTCTTATGTGAAGGAAAAGAGCCACATGCTAACCTGACAAGCTCAGGGGAGGCCTGAGTGGCAGTCTTGCAAACTCAGAGACCTAAAATAACCACAAAGGATGGTGTGAAAATTAAATATCTATGGTAACTACAAACAGGTTATAGTGGGTAGTCATGTCCTAGGCTGATATTTTACCTGACAAAGATCAACTTAGATCTTCTTTACTGAGCCCATTTGCCTTTTTGCCTCTAAGATAACTTATCTATGAGATGTCTGGGTAACTTGTAACTTCCCTTTTTCCGGAGCCCCTGGGGCACAACCAGATGTGGTGGGCGCCAGGACCGATGTTATCATGTTAATTGTTCCTGCACCCACCTGAGTACACGTCCATCATTTTACTTTTTATCCAATCCCAGGGGTTTCCCACCTTGTTGCTTTCTCCCGCCTCCTTACTCCATCACCAATGAATTTCACGTAACCCACCTATGTCCCTCCTTTGATTTCAGTGTATAAACAGAAATGTAACCCGCCATTCTTCAGAGCATTATCTCAATCCGTTGAGGTTCTGCTTCCTGGCATATGTCGAAAGTTTGGCTCAAATAAACTCACAAAAATGCTTTACAGGTTTAAATGTTTTTTTTTCCTGTTAACACTTATTTCCCACCGGACCCCGAGTGTCCTCTGGTCTGTGGAAGATACAGTGTCCCCAGCAACTGGGCCCTTGGCTGTGGCCATGGCAGTGCCGGTCCCTGACAGCACAGAGCTTAAGTCCAGTAGAGGTGGCCCACTGGCCCCCGACAGGGACCACTGAGCCTGGGCAGTGGGGAGGAAGCTGCTATGGCCCTTCTGTTGGTGGTGGTGGTGGTTTGGGTGCCTGGTGACCCTGGCTGGAGGCAGGAGGACCCCTCAGGCAGGGATTTATGTGAACAGCAGGAGGAATGACAGCACTGATTTATGGCAGTGAGGTTTGTCATGCTCACAGGAGATAACAATAGCACTCCCCAGGAGAAGGGCTCAGGTTTCCTCTGGAGGGGAGTAGGGGAGCAGGTGGTGAGCCAGGGCTTCCATGTTGGCTGGGAGGTGGGCAGGTCTTGCTTTTTGTGGTTTGAACTTCCCTTGGGGGGAGGGGAGGCAGCCCAGGGGACTGCCTAAGGGCTGACCCAGATGTGGGGAAGGAGGAGGGGGCATGGGCCCTGAAAGCTGTCAATCAAACATCCAACAGGGAGTCTTCCTCTTGATTCCAGGGGTGGAAGGGGCTCTGTAAGGGGTGTTTGTTTCCTTGGTTTCATGTCTCCATGGATGAAGTTCCTGCTGTGACTCCCGTGTTTATATCTCTGTATCACTCTGGCCTCACCCTCATAAAGGTCTATACAGTGACCAGTAGGCCTGTGGGTGGAGGTGTTAGATGGTCAGTATTTCTTCCAGGTGCTACTGATTTGTCTCCCATGAGGTGATTTCTTCTTCTTCTTTTTAAAATCCACAGCTGAGAATATTTTTAGACAGTGGAGCGATGGAGGTGGTGTGTGTGTTTGTGTGTGTGTGTGTGTGTGTGTGTGAGGAGAGAGAGATAAACATGGATGTGAGAGAGGACACATGGATTGGTTGCCTCCTCCATGTGCCCTGACCAGATTGTGTATTAGTCTGCAAGCGAGATAGGTGCCCAGACCTGGAATGAAACCCCAGACCCTTTATCTGGGGGTTGACTCTATAACCACCAAGAGAAATGAGTCAAGGCTGTTTCTTGCTTTTTATAAGATTTTATCTGAGACAAACTGATAACATATGCCAGGGAACAACCATCTCAAATGTTCCGGATTGCTTATTTTGAAACACACAACCCTGGGAGGAGAAATAGAAGCCCATGTCCTCTTTTCACTGTTGTTTTTGTTAATTCTCACCGATATTTTCCCACTGATTTTTAGAGAGAGTGGAAGGGAGGGGAAGAGAAGAGCGGGAAACATCAGTATGATAGGCCCATGGATTGGTTGCCTCCCTCACAGGGGATCGAGCCTACAACCCTGGTGCATGCCCCTGACAGGAATCAAACCGAGGCTCTATCCACTGAGCCAACCAGCTAGGGCCCACATCATCTTTGATGGTGCCCAGTTGTTCCCATGGAACCAAGACAACTGCTTAGGTACAATCCACAAAATGAAGTCAGTTATTTGAGCAGTGTTGATGAGAGTCTACACTCATTTTAAGTAAATTCAAACACTTTTTTTTAATACTCACTCTAGGATGTTTTTCCATTGATTTTTAGAGAGAGTGGAAGGGAGAGGGAACGACTGAGAGAAACATTGATGTGAGATACAGATATGAATAGATTGCCTCCTGCATGTGCACTGACCAGAGCCCTGGTCAGGGAGGAGTCTGGGACTGGAGTACCTGCTCATGACCAAAATCAAACCTTACACCTTTCGGGGGAGGATCCAAGATGGCTGCTCGGGTAGACACCTAGCCGCAGCAGCTCACAACAATTTCAATGGAATACAACTAAAATGTAGAGTGGACATTGCCCAGAGCTACAGGTAGTCAACTGACTGAAAACTCTACAATAGGAAGGAGGGAGAAAAACCAGAAGGAAAATCAGAGGAGCTGAAAAAAAGCCTAAGGTACGGAGACATGCTGCGCGCTCGCACGCACGCGCGCGCAGAGAGGTCGCAGCCGGAGAGGAGGAGAGGGCTGGGTGCTGCCTGGCGTTCCCTAGCAGGAAGGAAATAGAACCCCCAGCCTGGGCTGAACCCCCGAACCGGCAGCGCTGAGCCCCAAGTTATGGGCCAGACCCTGGGGACCCAGGCTCCGGCAGGGGGAGACAATCCCGGGGGACGGCGAAATGCGGGGCCCCCGGAGTCGCGCGCACATGGCGCGCAGAGAACTGAATGTTGACTCTGATGCTGGATTACCCTAGCGGGAAGAAACAAAGCCTCCGGCGGCAGCTCTGAGCCTCAGTACAGACCGCCCTGAACTCCAGGTCTGGGCCAGACCCTGGGGACCCAGGCTCGGGCAGGGGGAGACGGGGCTGTGAGGCGGAGTCCTGCGAGCGAGGCGAAAGGCGAGCCCCCGGAGTCGCGCGCACATGGCGCGCAGAGAACTGAATGTTGACTCTGATGCTGGATTACCCTAGCTGGAAGAAACAAAGCCTCCGGCGGCAGCTCTGAGCCTCAGTCCAGACCGCCCCGAACTCCAGGTCTGGGCCAGTCCCTGGGGACCCAGGCTCAGGCAGGGGGAGACGGGGCTGTGAGGTGGAGTCCTGGGAGCGCGGCGAAAGGCCAAGCCTCCGGAGTGGCGCACACTGTGCGCAGAGGTCAGTCTGTTGACTCTGATCCTGGACTCCCCTAGTGGGAGGGAGAAAGAAAGCTCCAGACTGGAGGAACGCGACGAGGAGCAGGAGCCCCTGCCAGACACCGGCCAGCCGGGCGCCAGCAAGGAGCCGGGCGACGGGGACCCCAGGGGGGGGGTGCCCCTGAGCCTTCGACTGCTGAGCGCGGGCAACGGAGCCAAGGATGGGGGCTGCTTCCTGGGCGGCGCCGACCCCGGCAACAGGCTGGAGCAGCGCGGGAGCCCGCGGAGAACAAAGGGGTGCCACAGGCCAACCTGCTGAGCTCCCAGGACAAGGAGGAAGAAACCAAAGAAGTTCTCAATGTGAAGAAATCAAGTGAGAGCAAATGATAGTAAAATTACTTAAGAAAGAATACAAAGATCTTGAAAAATCAAAGACTAAGTCAGAACTCAACGCACCAGCCAACATTGCAACATAAATGCGTTTGTTTGTTTTTTTTAAAAAGAAAAAAAAAAAGAGAAAAAAGGGACAGAATGTTGGAATAGCGGCGACCAGGCCTAGAGTGGCCAGGCACAAGGCAGTGGCAGCTGGGCCCGGAGTAGCAGTGGCCAGGCCCCAGAGCAGCAGCAGCCAGAACAAGAGCATCAACGGCCAGCACTGGAGCAGCCAGACCTGGGGCAGTGGCAGCCAGGCCTGAGGCAGAGGCGGCCAAGCCCAGGGTGGCCAGTCCAGGAACACCCAGACCCGGAGTGGCTGGGCCCGGAGAAGCCGGGCCCAGAGCAGCCGGGTTGGGAGCAGCCAGGCCCAGAACAGCAGTAGCCAAGCACGGAGCATCCAGGCTGGGAGCGGCCAGGCTCGGAGCAGCCGGGTCGGGTGTGGCCAGGCCCGGAGCAGCGGCTGCCAGGCTGGGAGCGGCCAGGCCCAGAGCAGCTGGGTCTGGTGTGGCCAGGCCCGGAGCAGCGGCTGCCAGGCTGGGAGTGGCCAGGCCCGGAGCAGCGGCTGCCAGGCTGGGAGCGGCCAGGCCCAGAGCAGCTGGGTCTGGTGTGGCCAGGCCCGGAGCAGCGGCTGCCAGGCTGGGAGTGGCCAGGCCTGGAGAAGCGGCTGCCAGGCTGGGAGCGGCCAGGCCCGGAGCATCCGGGTCTGGTGCGGCCAGGCCCGGAGCAGCGGCTGCCAGGCTGGGAGCGGCCAGGCCAGGAGCAGCCGGGTCTGGTGCGGCCAGGCCAGGAGCAGCGGCTGCCAGGCTGGGAGCGGCCAGGCCCGGAGTAGCCGGGTCTGGTGCGGCCAGGCCAGGAGCAGCGGCTGCCAGGCTGGGAGCGGCCAGGCCAGGAGCAGCGGCTGCCAGGCTGGGAGCGGCCAGGCCCGGAGCAGCCGGGTCTGGTGCGGCCAGGCCCGGAGCAGTGGCTGCCAGGCTGGGAGTGGCCAGGCCTGGAGAAGCGGCTGCCAGGCTGGGAGCGGCCAGGCCCGGAGCAGCCGGGTCTGGTGCGGCCAGGCCAGGAGCAGCGGCTGCCAGGCTGGGAGCGGCCAGGCCCGGAGCAGCGGCTGCCAGGCTGGGAGCGGCCAGGCCCGGAGCAGCGGCTGACAGGCTGGGAGCGGCCAGGCCCGGAGCGGCCGGGACCGGAGCAACCGGGCCCAGAGCAGCCGGGTCGGGTGCGGCCAGGCCTGTAGCAGCAACAGCCAAGTCCAGAGCAACTAGGTCGGGAGCGGCAGTGACCAGACCCGGAGCAGCTGGTTGTGGAACGAACCAGAGCAACAGAGGCCAGGCCCGGAGCAGCCAGGCCCGAAACAGCTCGCTCCTCGCCTGTTCCTGCCCACGGCTGCCTCTCAGACATGGCTGGAAACTTTTGCGGGAACTTGAGGGTCTGCTGAATCAAGTGATGAAGGCTTAGATCTGGATGTGTTGAGTTAGTATAGCGCTGGGGTGTTGATCTGTGAGTGCCTTGGGTGGGGCCTGGATGAGGCTGGTTGACCTATTTGAAAATGTCTTTTGTGTGAAGTGTATCATTGGGCATGTGGAGGTATTATTGATATGAGAAAATGCTAAGTAACAGATTTACTATCTGAAAAGGGATTTACTATCGGGGAAAGGGAGGGAGGAAGAGACTGAACATAAACTGTGCACCTATGGATGAGGTCAATGGGGGATGGGGAGGGGGCGGAGGGTGGGGTGGGAACCTGGTGGAGGGGGGAAGAAATGAGGAACCTATGTAATAATATGAACAATAAAGATTGATTTAAAAAAAAAAAAAAAAAAAAAAAAAAAAAACCTTACACCTTTCGGTTCTCAGGCCGACGCTCTATCCATTGAGCCAAAACGGCCAGGGCCTAAATACTTTTTATTTCCTAATAGTCATTTAAATGTATGCCCTTTTTAAAGTCCCTCTTTTTGAGGGTGATTGTCTTAGAGCAAAATCACCTTAAGGCCAATTAGTTATGAAGCAAAATATTGGAGGCAAAAATGCTTGCAACAAGATGTCTATGCAAAATACCAGGCACATTATTTCTTGACAGCTTGGGAAGAGATGGAGGAAGGGTTCACTGGGCTCTCTGATTCCAAAGCCTTGGGCTGTGGAGTTAGAGGCTCTCAGTGTCCATACCTCTCAGGACCGGCCACTGCCCTCCAGCCTCAGAGCTCCCCTGGCCTCTGCCCTGGACCGAGTCTGATTCAGCTGTTCTGGGAAACCAGGCTCCATGCTCAGCAGCTCCAGCTCCAATCCTGCCCCGGGGAACAGGCTGTCTCTCACCGGACTCCCTACTCCACCTCACCCTCTTCCTGGCACACACCCAGGCTGGTGCCAAGCCTGCTGCCAGCCTCCCCGGAGGAGCTGGCTTGCTTTGTGAAAGACCAAGGTTCTCCGCATCCTCATTCCCTTTGGATTCTGAAAGCATTGTCAGCTGACATGGTGGCCACGGAGTGGGCAGGAGAGTGTCTGGGGTCCCAGTGAAGGGCTGGTGCCTCAGGAAAGAGAGACCCATGGGGCAGCAGGACATGGGAGCCGTGGAGGGTGACGGTGAGTGTCTGTGGGCCCACCGATGGAAGTGGGAGTCTGCGGGGCTGCCGGATGGGGGTGAGGAATGTGGGGGTTGGCAGGGAGGCAGGTGGGTGTTGGGGGGCATGAGGTTTATGCTGGCCTTAGGAAACATGTTCCATGTTCTGCTACAGTGTGTATAAGATGGCTGTTTTTATGGGTGCCCTGGGTTATGGCAATCTTCTAGGATAGAAATCAGAGGGGAGGGGTCACCGAAACCGATACCCACAACGGTTGATTGAAGCTCCTGCACCAGGAGGCCAGCACCCAAAGGGAGAGGAGCCAGCCGCTTCCCGCCAGAGCCTGGGGAGATCTGAGAAGAGGCTCAGGGGGAACAGTGCCAGCTCAATATGCAGAGCAGGCGCTGTGGGCGCTGGCAGGGTGACTACATGCTTCTTCATGCCCGGCACGTGCCATTAGCGTGTTAGATCCCTGACCGGGGGTGGGGGAATAGGGGAGGTGTCAGTGGTTAAATGAGGGACGGTCACCAAAAGGACAGGCTTGTGGCATGAGGAGCTAAGCCCCTGAAGGGAACCTTGGAGAGGGCAGCTCCCTCAGTGCAGCCCCTGATTGGCTGGTTGTCCTGAAGGAGGGAGGGCCTTGGCGGGCAGCCTGCCTGTCTCAGTGTTTTATCCTTAAGCCTCTGTAAGAGCTCACCAAAGACCAGGGGGGCTGGAGTTCTCTTGGTGGACGTTTTTAAACAGCCTGAATGTCCTAACACCTATTTAAGAGACAACGGACATTTTATTTTTCTTTCTTAATTCTCATCCTAAGGAGGGGGTGAAAGAGAGAAAGAGGGACATGGATGTGAGAGAGACCCTGCCATTGGTTGCTTCCTGCATTTGGGAGGGAATGGAGCCAGCAGCCCAGGTACATGACCTGGACCAGGAAATGGACCTTCTTCTTGCCATCAGCTCCTCACTGGCTCCCCCTTTGTCCAGGACCAAATCGGCTGAGCCTCCCTCCTGGCAGCCGGAGGCAGTTATCTCCATGGTCCCCAGGAGGCTCTCCCAGGGGAAGAGGAGTTGGGGGAAGTACCAGCTGATGGGGAAGAGGCCAAAGAGCAGGACATCACTGAGCAGGAGGGGCTGTGACTCCAGTGCCACATGCCAGCCTGCAGAGGCCACCTGCTCCCGTCACAGCCAACAGGGAGCCCCCAGTCCACCTTCAGGGTTCCTGGCCCGATCCCTGCTCCCTGCAACAGGTGATGGGGGACCACGACCTGGATGGGCCGCCAGACCCTTCCTTACTTCTAGAAAGAGATGACAGGTTCCCTGGCAGGGGGATGTGCAGGCTCACTTCAAACATTTAAAAACCAGAGTCTATGGGGCAAAAGCACAGAGAAGTCCCCAAGGGCATGAGCCATCCCTTCCCTGTGGATGGAGCCCCACAATTAGATGCCAGGTGTGGGGGACGCCCTGAGTTGTCCCGGTATCCCATCCATGGACACGGGTCTCTGAGGTGGCACATTGTGCACAAGTTCAGATGGAGTCCACCCTCACCATAAACTGAACTGAGACAGGCTCTGTCCAAAGAGATTGCTCCTCCCCCCTCCCAGAGGGACATAAGGAAATACAAGGAGGAGGTGATGGTGGTGCAGGAGAGGACAGGTAGGCGATGGCCTTGAGTTTGTCCCCGCATCCTCTCAGGCCTGTCAGTGAGCGTGGAGAGTGTAGTGGTGCTGCCTGGACAGGGAGGAGGAGCCACAGTCGCACAGATACATTGGAGGCCATCAGAGTTAAAGCTTTCACTTCTAGAAGCACCAAGGCAGTCGTGTAGCTTAGTGCACTGAGCGGCTTCCCCTGGACCAAGAGGGTCCAGGTTTCATTCTAATTCAGGGCACATAGCCGCTTTGCAGACTTGACCCACAGCAGAGGGCGTGCAGGAGACAGCTGATCAATGTGTGTCTCTGGTCGATATTTCTATCTCCGTGTCCTTCTCCTTTCCAGTCAGAAATCAATGAAAATATCTAAAATAATAAAACCCCAGGTGGCCCTCAACATCATCACAAGATGTCCACCACAAGACGGCCGCAGGCACAAGAGGAGAGGTCAGGCAGCTGTTCCACTTGGCTCCCAGATTGAACATGGTGCAGGCCAGGCTGAGGGACCAACACCCCCCCCCCCCCCAATGCACAAATTTTGTGCACAAGTCCTCTAGAGTCTAGATTATGGATAAAAAAAGAAAGTGAAAAGACTCCCAGTATGAAAGAACATATTTGCAAACCATATGCCTGATAAGGGAATTGTATCTATTGTAGAATATAGTGAAAATTTACCAGTCAAGAATAAAAAGGCAAACAATGAATGAAAAAGTGGGCAAAGGATTTGCAGACATTTGCCCAAAGATGACATAGAAACAGACACTGAACCCATGGAGAGATGATCGACATGCTGAGTCATTAGGGAAAGTGAATCAAAACCACACACCTCTTCACACCCACGGGTACAAGTGTGTGTTCATAGCACAATTATCCTTAAAAGCCTCAAGTTGGAAAGGACCCAGATGTCCAGGAGCTGGTGAACGGTGAAGTGTGGGTCTCCGGTGAAGTGTGGGTCTCCGCTGTGGATGCTACAGGGTAGGAATGCTGGGGTCCTGGCCTGGGCCTCTTGTCCTTGTGGCGAGACCCACAGGCATTTCCTGGGCTGCAGTCCTGTGGAGGCTGGACCAGCCCTCGGGGTTATTGTGATTGCAGGACACACCTCCCCACGAGCCACTGAGCATGTTAAGAACAGGATTTATGACTCACAGATGCTGGAGGGCACACGGCTGCCCAGAGGGCCACACAGCGAGTGGAGAGAGGGGAGGAGGGTGGACCTGCGGGTCTGCCTTTATCAGGGTCCAGGGCTGGGGTGTCTGGTGTGTGGAGGGTTCACTATGTATGGGTGAATTTAAAGCAATAAGAGCAGGAATTAGAGCACAGAAAGGGAGGCACAGAGATCCCCAAGCTGTTGGTTATCTGGTTGTCCAGGACTTTCTAAAGGGATCCTCATGGTGTGAGCCTCCTGGTTGCTTATCTGCTGGTTTTGCTGGTAGCTACACCCTACATGTGGCAATTGTTCCTTGTAGATGACTGTCTGTGATTTGGGTGACATTTGCAATGACAATCATTAAGATAACAGTCAGAACGCTAATGCCAGGCATTTGCACCGCAATGAATGAACAAGATGTGATGTGTCCATACGATGGAATATTATTGTCCCTAAAAGAAGTGGTACACTGATACATGTGATAAAATGGATGAACCTTGAGAACCTTACACTACATGAAAGGCACAAATGGTCACCCAACATATGATCCCATTTAAAGGAAATGCCCAGAATAGGCCAATCTATAGAGACAGAAAGCAGATCAGTGAATGTGAAGGGGCAGGGGAAAGGGTCATGGGGGTGACTTCTAATGGGTTCGGGCTTTCTTTTTGGGCTGATGGGAATGTTTTGGAATTAGTGGTGGTGGTTACACAACTTTATAAACACACTAGAGGCCTGATGCATGGAATTCTTGCACTGGGTTGGGGGTGCGGTCCCTCTCATGCAGTCTCAGACCCCTCACTCTTTACCTCCCACCTGCTGGCTGCTCCTTACCCCAGCTGTAGAGGCAGGAGAGGTTCCTGCCACAGGCACCGAACTCATCAGCCATGAGCCTGGCTTCTGGTTGAGCTATGCTCCCCATGTGGAAGTGCACTCATCACCATGGGGCAGCTCCTGCATTGACATCTGGCCCCTGGTGGTCAATGCATGTAATAGAGACCAGTTGTTCTGTCTTTTGGTCTATTTGCATATTAGGCTTTTACTACCCAGAATAGACATTCAAAATCCACTGATTAAAGTAATTCAATCAGAAATTCTGTTATGTGAATGTTACTTCAAAATATTAAGCATAAAAAGTTAAAAGTATGCACTGGAAAAGAGAACAGCCATAGATTTATTAAGTACATGGCTATCATTGAAGTATTGAGGAGTCAGGGAGCCTCTTCGATTTGCTGGTCCTAAAAAAACCCTGGAGTTACCAGGAGCTCCTGTGCGGGAATTTTTCAGAGCTGGGCTGTGCTGGCTGAGGGCTCACTTGGCTACAGTGTGCTCCCAATTAGCCAAGGTTTCCTGTTTGATCCTGGATCAGCGCACATACAGGAATCAGCCAATGAATGCATAAATAGGTGGAACAATAAATCTCCCTCTTCTGTCTCCTTCCCCCATTTTTTTCCTCCCTTATCCTCTCTCTAAAATCAATGGGGAAACCCCCACAGTGAGGTAATGGTGTATGCAATTAGGTATCCTAGTTTTTCCCCCTTTAACATGACGATGTGAACATTTTCCATGTCAGTAGAGTATTTGAAATATTATTATTAAAAAAGACATTGGATTATAAACTTGAGACATTCATGCACTGCACTAACTTTCTGCCATTAGAAAGTTTGAGAAGAATCTATGGGTTCTCACACAAGAATATTTCTAAACTATTTTTAAGTTAAAAAGGCAAAATAATGAAAATTATGTATACATACATATAAGCTAAAACAGAGAATAAATGTTTACTTTTCACCAATCATGGACATATTTCATATAGTCCTGGCATGTTTTGATATCCTTCACAAATATGGATTCATTTAATCTGTTTTTTTGGGGCCATTTTACAAATGGGGAAACCAAGGCACAGAGCCACTAATCATTCCCAGAAGCACACACGTGAGAGCAGGGGCAGGGTCTGCCCTGGGCACTCCAGCTGCAGAGTTCCTCCTCCCCCAGTACCTGCTGTCCCATCAGGTCCCTGCAGACATGATCTTCCAGGCACAGAACCTTCTGGAAGGTCACACTGACACTGCTGCTAGTGTGTCTTCAGAGGAGAGGGAGACAAGCCTGAGGATGGGGAGGAGCTTTGCTTTGCATGTTGTTCATTCCCCAGCTGCTCATGTTTACAACCTCATAGATGGAGGGGCAGGTTCCTCTGAGCCCGGTTTGGGGAGACCCCACTCAGTGACCCAGAGGTCCCTGCCTTTTCTGTCTAATTTTCATATGATTGTTTACAAATAAAATTAGTACACGGAAAGTAGTCTTCATTTCTTTCAGAAGTTAGAATCTGGAGAGGACAAGGCATTTGGCCCCTCTGTCCAGGGTCCTAGACATGCCTGGTCCAGGCCCAGTCACCACCCTGCAGGCTGAGGGGCGTGGCCTGGTCCCATGTGATCCTCACCACATGTCCTGGATGCCCCTCCTCCCTGAATCCCTGTCTCTCTAGGGAAGATCTACCTCAGACATCACAGAGCTCCACCCCTGTGACCTTGGTTCCCGCCCATGTGTGTGGCTGGGTGAGCCCAGGAGCTCGGGGAGGAGTTCCCACCCGCGGTTTGGGTGAAAGCCAATGGGAAGTGCTGACACCTCTTGGGATGACGCCCAGATCGTCTTTTGGAGGAAAGCCAGTTCTTCCTGTGAGAGTGCCAGCTCCAACCACAGCCCGCTGGCTGGTGGGGACACGTGGAGAGCCCCGCCCTGGGGTTGGGGTGCAGAGATGCACCTTGTCCTTCCCCAGCACTGGGGGCTCCTCCTTGGTTCTCAGTCCCAGCGCCTGCCCGCCCTGCGCCCTCCTCCCGCCAGGGGGCGTGCTGGCCTCACCTCCCTCCACTGGGCTAGGCAGGTGGTGGGGGACAGATGCAGAGCCAAAGCCCCTCCTGCCCTGGGACCCAGTTCCCTCCCCATCCTAAGCCCTGGTGGGGTGGAATCAAGAGCTGGATCCCGGTGACTGGGATGCAATTGTTATTCTGTGAAACCCACAGATCCTCAGGAACACCTGACAGTTGTTCTTACAGGGGAAACGTGCACATTCCTGGCGACCCGGGGAGCCAGAGAGAGGACCCCATGTCCACCACTAAGACCCTTCCCAACCATTCATGAGCCAGGACAGAACAGGTAAAACTGCAAAGTTTATTAAGTGCTGTGTGTTTGGTGCCAGGTGAGAAAAGAGCTGAAGGTAATGGGGTTCTGCCTCATGGTGTTAGCTGTAGGCATTGGGGACCTCGGGGCCTCCATAACCACAACAATCTCTCACGATTCTCCAGAATCACAGAAAAGGGCTGCCACCACTTAGGACAGAGTAGAGTTCCAGAGGAGCAAGCATCAGACGGACACATGGACATGGAGAGGCTCCTGTCCCCAAATATCCCTGCAGTCTCAGAGCTCAGTCAGCACTGAGGACTCCAGGCTCACTGAGGAAGCAGAATCTGCAGTCATCTGGTCACCCGTCCTCGGTCAGCTGACACTGGAAAGAGAAAAGGCCAGAAATGCAGGAACAGACAGTTTAGGACAGAGGAGTGGAAAAGAGGGACACAGAAGGACAGCAAGGTGGATGAGAGGGAAACAAAACCAAATGGAGAAACAAGAAGAGAAAAAGGGAGAAATTGACTAGAGCAGGTGGACAAGGACAGGGTGGTTATATCATGCACAGTCCGGGATTCCAGACCCTCCCCAGTCCCTGGGAACACCCCATGCCTGTGAAGGGGACAGGACCTTACCTGGAACAAACCCTGTCACCCAACGATGGGCCCAAGGAGCACCCCTGGCCTCTCACTTTTACCACGAAGGCCTCCTGGGGTCTGAGTGACCAGGGACAGCACTGCTCGAAGCAGACCCTGAAGGTGCAGTTTCCACACTTCTGGGTCCTGCTCAAGGGCACCACGGCATCGTCATAGCAACAGTGCTGCTGGGGGTCGTAGAACTTGTCCCCACATCTGGACTGTTCCTGGCACAGCATCAGGTGAGCACCCGTGGGGGACACTGGAGGAGACAGAGCTGCTGTGGCCCAGATGGCAGGACGGGCTGCACCCATGCGGGGCCCCTCTGGGAGCCACCCACCACCCGAGTGTCCCTGTCCCTCCCAGGCTCACCTGGGGCTCCATGGGCACAGAGGAGGCTGATGATGCAGAGAGCGGTGGAGAGAGCTGTGGGAGAGGAGCTGGATGAGGTGAGGCTGAAGGGGCAGCCTTGGTGCCCCCTCAGAGAGCCCTGACTGGGGCAGGGGAATGTCTGAGAGGATCTCTGTCTTGACTAAGGTCCAGGACCGGTGGAATGTGAGGGTGCTGGCAGGGTTCTTGGGAGAAATGGGTTTAAGGTTGTGGGGAATGTGGGTGTTTCCTGGGCAGCCCTTGAGAGCAGGAGGCCCAGCGTCACTCAGGGGGCTGAGCTGACTGGGTTGCTATGGAGATGACCCATATGAAACTCTAGAAGACTGGCATTGGAGTAGAAAAGAGGGGCATGGGTGGCATCGGGCATGAGTTTCAGAACCGAATCCGAGACGTGGATGGAGAGGATATTGGAGATGTGGATTGGGTAAGGCCTGGCGCTAAGGAGGAGCAGTAGGGTGAGGAAGGGATGGGGTGGTGGGTGAGATTGGAGCTGGGCTCTGAGGGAATTGGAGTTGGGTCCTGCTTACCCAGGATGTAGCATCGGGGAGTCATGGCTCTGGGTTGGCTGCAGCGGAGTCAGAAGAAGGTCTGCAGTTCCCAGCAGGTGCTTTTATGTCTGATAAGAGAGGGTGATGTCATCAGGTATCGTGCCTCCTGCCTCCTGGCCAGGCCTGTGGAGACACGCTGGGACCATGAATCAGGAGGATCTAGACATCATCTCTGGCACCCTGTGATCCTCTGAGAGCCAGGATACCCAGCCCCTCCCCTTCATGAGACTTTCCCCAAATGCCTCCCACTCATGCCCAGCACCTGGGCCTCCTCAGCAAGCAGGACACGCCTCAGAGCCACCGCCACACTTCCAGGAGGAGTCCACCAAACAGCCTTTCCTTTGCATCCTTTAAGTCTTCTACTTTCCCCACTGTCTTTTGCATATTGCTGACCAGGAGCTGCTCACTAAACCACAGCTCAGGGTACTGAGGTGAAAGTGATGAGTTTTTACACGTGGAATTTCCAGGTTGCACAAGGTTGGAAAAGGGGGAAATAAGTGGGGAGGATTCTGGGGCAGCTCATGAATCAGAACCAGGGGAAGGGCCCTGGAGGAACCTTGTACTCACTCCCCCAGGGCCCTCTGGCTGGTCTCCTCTGTCTCTTCATTCATGTCCGTTATTGAGGAGCACACATCCACATAGCACCTTATATGGTCCAGATTTTGTTCTAGACACAGGTGACCAAGGGGTGAGCAGGCTATTACAAGGTCATAATTTTCATGTAGTTCATGAGAAGAAGGTCCGGAGGGAAAGAAGGAAAGTGGGAGAAATGTAGGGAGAGGTAGAGAGAGAGAATATGAATTTAGTTTGGTTGTTGAGGCCAACATCATTATCAGTATTACTTGCCTGTAAAGTTTTGCGAGAGAAATCTCACCACCTTCCATAGATTCTCCAAGGCTTTGATCTCTGGGATGTGTGTTCAGAGGGAGATGGGTGTAGGATCTCCCAGTGTGGGCCATGCTTTCCCTGGTTGAATTCACACTGAAAGGACCACCAGCTGCTTCAAATTCCATGGGTTGTGATGAAAGATATTGCTCCTTTTGTAGTCAGACTGGATGTACGCGGAAGCCAATGGGAGGTTCCTAAGTTGTTGGAGTCCTGGGACCCACTGCCAGTTGTATTTATTTTTTTAAATATATTTTTATTGATTTCATCGAGGAAGAGAGAGAGGGAGTGAGATGAAAATATCAATGATGAAAGAGAATAATTGATCAGCTGCCTCCCTCATGCCCCTCCACTGAGGATCTAGCTCACAACCCAGGCATATGCCCTTAACCAGAATCAAACCCAGGACCTTTCAGTCCATAAGCTGATGCTCTATCCATTGAGCCAAACTAACTAGGGCCCCACTGCCTGTTTTAATGAACAAACCAATTCTTTTTTTTAAAAAATATATTTTATTGATTTTTTTTTTTACAGAGAGGAATGGAGAGAGATAGAGAGTTCGAAACATCAATGAGAGAGAGTCATTGATCAGCTGCCTCTTGCACACCCCCTACTGGGGATATGCCCACAACCAAGGTACATGCCCTTGACCGGAATCGAACCCGGGGCCCTTCAGTTCCCAAGCCGACGCTCTATCCATTGAGCCAAACCGGTCCCGGCTAAACAAACCAATTCTTGGTGCAGGAGCATAGTTTCCAGAGAAGCAGTCACTGTGCCACTTGGTAACTTGGTAAACTCAAGGCTGAGGATGTCTAGCCTCTGCTGAGGGGACGTCTTGGCTTTGACTTTAGAAGCAACTTGAGGGAATAAAATCTTGAGATGACTTGGCTCTGCTTAGCTGCTTCATGTCCCAGAATGGCTCTGAGTCATGGTTACTGCCTGCTTGAGAGAAAGCCAAGTTTCTCTCCTTACTCTCTTCACATGCATTCTGATCTTTCTCAAGTGTTTCGTTGAAAATTGTCAGCTCCCCAAAAAAATGCCTGAACCCAGAGACTGAGGGAGTGACGCCAGTGCATCCTCGTGGCACTTTGGATGACTTCTGCAGTGGACTTATTACATCTCTTTGAACTTTGCTGTCAAGGAAGACACTTGAGAATCAGGCACAGTTGTGGTGTTTTATTGTCCGTGAGAAGGGAACGAGATGTTTCAGAGACAAATACATCAAAGGTTTTATATTTAGTTGAACAGACCAGCTTACACTCCGCAAAAGCACATGGGGGGTCAGAATCACACTCTAAAGTGAAGACACAGAGAAAGTAACGTTCCAGCATAGAAATAATGAGATGGATCACAGTGGTCAGCACCAGTGGTGTGGACAGCTCCTCTGCTCTCTGGACACAGGCCCCCATTCAAATGCTCTTACTCTTCATTTTTATGTGTGGTAAAATTCACATAACATAGTTCACCATTGAACCAAGGGAAGTTCAGTGGCAATCAGTGCATTCAAGATGCTGTGCAACCATCACCAGAACATCTTCAACACCATTTAACCCCACACACCCATCGCGCAATCATCGCCCTTTCCACCCTCCTCCCAGTCCCTAGAAAACATCAATCTGCTTCCAGTCTCCATGTCTTTACCTGTTTTGGATTTTTCCTATGGATGGAAAGGCACAATATGTGCTGTGTGTCTGGCTTTTTTCACTTATCTCAAAGTTCCCGAGATTCATCCATGTTATCCATGAATCAGTCCTTCATTTCTCATGAGATATAAAATTTCATTATATGAATATACCACATTTAGTTTACCGATTCATTAATTGATGGACATTTGTGATGTTTCCGCCTTTTGACTCTTTGAATAAGGTTACTATGAGCATTTGTGGACAAGAGATTTTTGAACAGCTGTTTCATTTATTTGGGTTCTATACCGAGGAGTAAAATTGCTTGTTCACATGCTGATTTTTTGTTGATTTTTGGACAAACAAACAGTTTTCCAGTTTTGTACCACATTACATTCACACTAGCAAAGTATGAAGTTTACAATCTCTCCACACCCTCACCTCACCATCATTCTAGAGACTGTTAAGTTGTAAGTCCTAATAGTTCTGATTTGAATTTCCCTTTCAAAATGACAGGGATTCAAGCTGGTGACACAAAAGATCTAAACTCACCTCCTCCTATGGACACAACAGTTAGTTATGAAATACACACTCTCACACAAAACTTTATGAAACATCAAAAACATAAAATACGGGGGAGGGGAATAAATATGTAGAATTAGAGCAAGTTCAAACTTAAGTTGCTAATTACTTAACACAGACTGGTATACCTATGGGCTGATACATGTGAGCATCATGATAACCTCAAAACAAAAACATAAATAGGTACAGGAAAGATAATCTAGTAGATGCAGCCAAATCAGCTCTGTGCCCAGATCAAACTGATAGAGAACTGAGAAAGAAGAAACAGAGAAGAACTACAAAACAACCAGAAAGCAATGAACAAAATGGCAAAAAGTACATCCATAGGCCTAATGTCCTCCCATCCCCAGTAATAGAGTCACCTGAGCAGAATGGAGGGCAGCGGATACACCTTGGTGCCATCCCCACCTCCCCAATGGAAATAGCAAAACATGCCTTATCCACCATCCCCACAAGCCCTCTATTTTCCCCAAGTTCTTTTGCAAATTTCAGACTCTCCTGAGCGAGCTCATCAACAACCTGTCCTTCCTCACACTCCCACCCTAAGGACCAGGGGGTGGCCACCGCGCACCTGACCACAGTGGGTGTTACTCAGATGGAAGAGACCGTGATAGTCAATGACCTTTTATTTGTAGATTTGGAAATTCTAATTTGAGGAAGTGAGAAAAACGAGAAACTTGCCAGGTTTTTGGGGTCCCCCCTGAAACCAAGAAAGGAGCTCAAATGCCAAAAGGATACAATGTCTATTCTGTTTTGTTGTTTTAGTTGTCATGTATTCAAGCACAGGCAGCTGGTACATCTCAGGCGCAGTTGCAGGCTCTGAGAGTCTTGCTGAGGCCGCCCTGCTTAGACCACTCTTTTTCTTTGGTTCCCAGAGAGGGAGAGGGAGGAGGTTAGGGGGAGGAAGAGCAGAGGAGACTCTGAGTGAGAGAATGGGAGAAGTTGTGCAGGACACTTGGTAAGCAATGGATGACTTTAGAAACGATTGACATTACCAATGGCAATATCATACTTTTTTTTGTATCATTGACATTCTGGACAAAAGAGTCCAAAGACTCTCCCATAAATCATGGCCCTGTAAGAGTGATGGTAACAGGACCAGGGAGAGGTTCCCGCTGTCTCCTCCACAGGGATTCTTCTTCCTTGTGCTGAATAGACTTGCTCTGTGGGAAAGGGGAGAGTTTGTCCTCTCACAGAGCCTCAGGGGATCAGGAGGGAGGGAGCCGCTCCCCTGAGGGAGGCTGAGGGTGCACTTTATTGCCTATTTTTCCTTCACTTCATTTGAAACCATGTGTTAGCTGTGATGCAATATCTGTTTGTTCTAGTAGGTGCAGCCAAATCAGTAATATCAATCATTAAAATCAGTAATAAAGAAAGCTCTGTGCCCAGTTCCAACTGGCACACTCCAGGCTGGGTCTGGATAAGGATAAGCTAGATTTCTAGCGTGTGTTGGGCCCCTGTGTGTGGGATGAGGGAGCAAGGGGGATGATGCTATGAGGAGATGGCGCAGAGAGCTTATTCTGCATGGAGCGGCCCTTAGGCCTCCCCAGCCTATGAGATCCAGGCTTCAGCTGAACAGAAGCATTACAGGGGGGAGGAGAGGTTTGAGCTTCAGGCACCAATTCTCAGAAAGTCGGTATGTTACAACAGACATGTTGTGTTCAGTAAACACACCCTGCACACAGTGCTTTCATTCAGTCACTCACCCCTTCATACATCCACTTATTAATTAATTCGTTCAATATTCCCTAACCACCAGCTCTGTCTTCAGCCCTTTGATAGTTGATGTTCCAAATAGGTGACCTAGTCCCATGCCCTGACCTTCTGGTTCTCAGGTCCATTGGGGGACACAGAGCACCCAAAACAACAATGATTCAGAGTTTGAAGGGCTGGGAAGAGAAACCAAGGGCATCAAGGGTGGCTTCCTGGAGGAGGGACATCTGAGCTGTGATTTTAAGGGTGAGCAAGAACTGTGACTCTTTCAGTGGGATTCAGTCCTGGGAGAGCAGAGGGCAGGGCGGGGTCAGTCACCCTGTGGCCTTGATGAGGATTCTGGACTTTATCTGAGTGCATTGGGAGCCACAGCTGGGTCTAAACAGGGGATGAAAGTGGTGAGATTTGAGTCTGTGGAAGATGCCAGTGTCTGTTCTGTGAGGGAGTGGACAGGAGGCAGGAGACCCGGGAGGAGGCATCTGAGAGCAGAGATACCAGAGTCTTAATGTCTGTGCTCTCTCAAGGGATGGGGGCAGCACGCTCCTCTCCCTGCTCTCCCACCAACCACCCCCACCCCTTACACCTACCGGGTAAAGAAATGTTCCCCAAACTGTGAGTCATGACACTCTTTCAGGCTGTAAAACCAATGAGTTTGTCAAAGTAGATACTTTAAAAATTAAAATCGTTGATTGGAAATAGAATGTGAACCATTCCTGCGTAATTCTATCTGTTTTTGAACTGTCTATACGTGACAAAATGATGTAGAATCTATTTTTCCCAGTGAGTCACGTACAGACACTTAGTAAACATGAGAATGGAAAGGCTGAGACTTGCAGTCTCCTTTCCGGACTTAACTGTCCCGTCATGTCTAGTAAAAAAAAAAAAGCGGGGGGGGGGGGGGGGGCTCTCAAAGATAGGCTCTGCATCCAGCTAGGTGTCTCTACCAAGAAACGTGATAAGGTTGGCACAGATACCATCCAGACCTAGAGAGACACAGGTTCCCTGGGACAGAGTTGGGGTTGGCGTCTCTCAACACAGCCTGCTCTCCTGGGCATGGATCCTGGTCTCTGCAATAGCTGAGTCAGGTCGTGGGTGTAAAAATGGAGGGATCTTGGCAGTGCAGGGGGTCTCAGAGGCTGTGCTGATGAAATGATCATTGAGGGCCAGTCCATGGACACTTTGAAGCCCTGATTCAACAGTGATGAGGGTTTTGGGTCAGACAGTCCTGGGTTAGAATTCTAACACTTCCTCAAAGATGAAATAGGCTGCTTACAGGTAGCTTCATTCATTTCCCTGTAGAAGAGGGATTTTTCAGTGTGACTGACAGCTTTGAGCCCCAGCACACTCCCACTGCACATATGAGCTGCATATGTGAACAAAGGTCAAACCCTCCACCCAGGCCACATACAGAAGCCTAACACTGGCCCCAGGACTTAGGCACACGGTTCACCCCCCCCCCCCAAAAAAAAAAAACAACAAAAAACAAAAACCTAACCAAACAAACAAAACACAAAAAACGGCTAACGTCAACCTCCACACTTCATGCCTGTTCATACCTGCCTCACACGGGAACAAACCTGAGCCCTTCCCCTCAGGGTGATGTTGTTGCTGTTCCTTGGCTCAAAGATAAGCATTACTTCATCTTCAGTGGTGCCCGTGTGCCCTCTGTCATCCAGGGCAGGAACCTGTGCAGTCAAAAGCTCTAAGCCATATACACTGTCCCCAACAAGCTGCCTCTACATCCCATCTCTGTACTGCCCTCTGGGTTGTCTGTCTGGATGAGTCTGTCATCTCCACTGGACTTACTAATAGAGCCCCCTGAGGACGGGGACCAGGGCTGCCTCAGTCACCACCATGTTCCCAGTGGTTCCCACTGCAAAGGATGCTCAGGGTCCCATTGGGGAGCAGGAGTTACTGCAAACCCCATTGGCTGAATTCTCTGGGCTCAGATTTCTCAGGAAGATCCTGGCATGAGGCCTCACTGCAGGGCACAGGCACAGTGATGTAATACCTATTTTCCTAGTGAGTCACCTGTCCCAGGCTCAGCCCCTCTGCCATGAACATAAAATGTGAAACAGACAAAATGCTGCATTTGTAATGTCAAGGACTTCCCTTTACCAGCAGGTGCTAAAGAGGCTGGATTTCCTCCTGGGTGCAAGAGTGTTATTTCCATCTGGCCTCAGGGCTCTCCTTCCAGGGAACAGGCAGAAATTTGGTGGAACTTCCTGTTTTCAAAAAGAATGTCAGGTATGTGGGATGTGGCTGAGGAGGAGGGGCAGTCCCCTCAGTGTCAGAGGGCCCCTCCTCCAGTGTCTGACTGGGTGGAAGAGTGCCCTTGGCTCCATCTGTGGACTTCAAGCTGGAAGGCTGGTCTCTGCTACATGCAAAGGCCATTCCTTACAGGCCAACACCCTGATGCCCAGGCCAGATCACTTCCTGCTTCAAAAGCCCTGCAGCAGTAGCAGGAACAGAAGGAAACAGCAAGCACTCACACCACGCTAAAGAGAAGGAATGAGATCTGACCAATGCCAGGCCAGGGCTGCATTGCTGGTGAGAGGGCAGGGCGGGGTAAGAGGGCAGGCGGGGCGAGAGGGTAGGTGGGGTGAGAGGGCAGGATGGGGCGGGTCCAGCTCCAGGTAACTGGACCCTAGGCCTAACCCAACCAATCAGGTCAGCCAAGGTAGCGGCACCACCCTCCCTATAAAACCCATTGATATGTTAAGTTCTTCCTCTTTCTCGCCCATGCCCTCATTGGTGTAGGTGAGACTGGGCTCGGACTAGTCCGAAATAAATACAGGCTTTCTGCAATTGCATCGGATTCGGCTCCCTGGTAGTCTTTGGGGTTGATGACACTTGGGCACATCAGCTGGCTCCATGCCAGGACCCCACGAATGACATGTAAGATCAGCTCTGAACTAGGGACTTCACATATAATATTTTTAGTGAGAAATGTATGTGGAAACTGTTCAGCACACACAATACAGAAGTTTCCCAAACACAAGGGTAACCTTGCTTTCAAATGTGAATGGAGAATTTCCAATTAGATACTAGACTTTGGTAGATATTCTGCATCTGGATGCTGGGATGACTGAGTGTTACTCTTTGGGGGACACTTCTCTAAAGTGGCCACATTGTGCACAGGCCCAGGGGACCTTCACTCTCCCCATCACCCAGTTCAGCTTCCTCCTCCCAGAGGGACATAGAAACACAATTGACAGTGAACAGATATGGTGAGGAACCCAGGCAGGTGTGGCATCGGAGTTCTCACAAGAAATGCTCTTGGTTTGTTTGGTAAATGTCGGTCTTTATTAACCCAAGTACCACTGCCATTACTTGTGTAAAGATGTAAGGTTTGAGGCGCAGGAAACTGATCACCAAGGAGTTTTAAAGTAAAGTTTATTCCCCAGTAATGAGAGGGACTCATTATGAAGGTAGAGAAGTCAGAATTGAAGGAGTTGGGAGGAGAGATGGACCCAGCCGGGCTGCCACCTGGACAAGGAGGATCAGCAGCACGTGGCTGGTCTGGGGGTCTTTTTAAGGGGAGGAACAGGAGAGGGTTGGATCCAGGACAGAACAGGAAGAGGTGGGCTCCAGGACACTCCGGCAGGCGCTGATCCATGGCTCAATGTCCCGGAGATGTCCCTGTGACAGGTGCCAGCAATGTCACAACTCCGCCCACCAGTTGGGAGGAGGGAGAACCTTATAACTTGGACATAGTCTATGTTGGGAGAGACGACACTATTAATACTGGCTGTTGGCAGAACCTCAATGAGTTTTAAAGGACAGAAAATTGAAGAAGTTCTACCCATAAAAGTTGCACTGGCCTGAAGGTAATTAGCAGGACTAGTGTGGGAGACACTGGGAGAAATGTCCACCTCAGGTACCTGAGGAGGCTGAGCCACTGGGCCATATAGAACACCTAGCATACAAAGCCACTCTATCAACTTAGGGAAGCAGCCAAAATGCAGAGACAAAGAAACAGGTCATAAATGAAAGAAATGGAGGAAAGTAAACAACTGGATATAGAGTTCAAAACCATGGTTATAAGGTTTTTCAAGAACTTCCTAGAAAAGGCCAATAAATTTAGCAAGACCCTCGAGGATATGAAAAAGGAACAACTAGAAATTAAGCATACACTGACTGAAATAAAGAATAATAGAAATCCAACAGCAGACTAGAGGATCGCAAGAATCAAGTCAAATATTTGAAATACAAAGAAGCCAAAAACACCCAACCAGAAAAGCAAAAAGCAAAAAGAATCCAAAAATTTGAAGAGAGTGTATCCTCTGGGACAACTTCAAGCATACCAACATCTGAATTATGGGGTGCCAGAAGAAGAGAGAGCAAGATACTGAAAACCTATTTCAAGAAAAAATGACTGAGAACTTCCCCCACTTGGTAAAATACACTTACAAGTCCAAGAAGCACACAGAACCCCAAACAAAAGAAATCTAAAGAGGACCACACCAAGATACATCATAATTAAAATGCCAAGGACAAAGACAAAGAGAGAATATTAAAAGCAGCAAGAGAAAAAGAGTTAATTACCTACAAGGGAGCACCCATACGATTGTCAGCTGATTTCTCAACAGAAACTATGCAGGCAAGGAATATTCAAAGTGATGAATAGCAAGAACCTACAATCAAGATTACTCTACCCAGCAAAGCTATCATTCAGAATTGAAGGGCAAATAAAGAGGTTCACAGATATGAAAAAGCTAAAGGAATTAATCACTGCTAAACCAGTATTATATGAAATGCTGAAAGGTATTCTTTAAGAAGAGGAGGAAGAAGAAAAAGGTAAATATAAAAATTATGAACAACAAATACATATCTATCAACAAGTGAATCTAAAAATCAAGTGAATTAGCAATCTGAGGAACAGAATAAACTGGTGAATATAACAGAATCAGGGGCATAGAAAGGGAGTTGACTGAAAATTCTCGGGGGGGGGGGGGGGAAGGGTGTGAGGGTGTGGGAAGAGACTGGACAAAAATCCTACACCTATGGATGAGGACAGTGGGGAGGGATAAGGGCAGAGGGTGGGGTGGGAATCATGTGGAGGAGAGCTATGGAGGGGGAAAAAAAGCAGAACAATTGTAATAATCTGAATAAAGATTTATTTAAAAATAAAATAAAATAATCTACATTTAAGTTTTTTTAATGGAGATTATATATTGGGTCTTTAAAAAAAATCCAACCCAAAGAAATTTGATGCAAGAAACATCAGGGATGTGGGAAAAACTGATGGGCACCATTGCTGCATACAGCTAATCTGGACAGAGGATAGAACATAAGCCCTGGGGTCTTTTCATGGGTGAGAGATGAGCACTCACCCAATGAGACCAATTATGCTGATCTCCAGTATCACTTCTGAGTAGGATGTCCCAAAATTCACATCCTGTTGTCCCATCCTCCAGAGTGAATGTCACAGCCATGTCCAACAACATTCTGAGACACAAACAGAGGTATCACATTCACTTCAATGGATGAATCAAAATCTGTCACCCAAAAGGTGGGTAAAGGTGAGGGGACCCAGCTCAAATTATCAAAGAGGCAGACAAATAAGAACTCAGACTCAAATGTTCCTCTGAAAAAACCACAGAGCTGACAGGTAATGCTGTTCTCATTAAGACCCAGCACAAATGCATAAATAAATGGAACCACAGATTTTTTTCTTTCTCTTTCTGTCCTTCTCTCTAATGCCAATAAATAAAAATTTAGCTTTGGCTGGGTACCTCATTTGGTTAGAGCATCATCCTAGTACCCCAAGGGTGTGGGTTTGATCTCTGATCAGGGCACATACAAGAATCTAGCAATGAATCAATAAGTGGATCAAGCCCTGGCTGAATGGTTCAGGTGGTGGAAGCATTGTCCTATACACCAAAAATCTGTGGGTTTGCTACCCGGTCAGGGCTCATACCTGGATTGGAGGTTTGATCCCCAGTTGGGGCACATAGGGGAGTCAATAATCAATGTTCCTTTCTCCATTTCTCTCTCTAAAAATCAATAAACATATCTTTGGATGAGGATTAAGAAAAAAAAGTGGAACAGTAACAACAAATCAATGTTTCTTTCTCTCCTTTCTTCTCTCTTTAAAAACAATAAATAAAAATTTAGAAATAAGAATTTTAAAAATACTATAAATCAGAGAGAATGTCTTCCTCAGGTTAAATTAACTTGCTAGGGCTATTGGAGTTGTTACTAGCAATTTGACCTCGGTTTAGCAACCTTGGTTTTTTATTTGGCTAAGAAGGATCTCAAATCATAATGAGTTTATTTAGAGAGTTAGGGAGATAGACTAAGTTAGCCAGATGGGCTGTATGAGCTGAGGAAACAAGTTCTGGAGGCAAAAGTAGGGCCCTTGGAGCTTAGGAGGAAGAGTGTAAAGGTTCAGCCCTGGAAGAAGCAGGAAGTGGGGTAGTGCTTCAGAGAAAGCAAGAGCTGCCTGGGTCTTTAGTCCTTTTTTCATTTGTGGTCTCCACTGATTGGCTGTAGCCAGGGCAGAGGGTCATGAGCCATTGCAATCATTACATAGCCACACCAGGCCATGCTGCTTCTCTGGGCCTAAAGCTGAAACAGAACAGATGCCTGATTTTATATATATCATTTAGGGAGAGAGGGAGAAACATCAATAGATTGCCTCTCCCACACATCATGCATCCCAACAGAGGATTGAACAAACCTGAAACCTGGGCATGTGCCCTAACTAGGAGCCGAACTGTCCACTTTATGGTGCTCATGGCACTCAACCAGCTGAGCCACACCTGCCAGGACAAAAGCTGTCCTCCTCTTAAAGAACACCTTAAAGAACACGCACTCACAAAATTAGCTAAAACATTTTTTTTTTAAATCAAAGCTATTGACAGATACGCTACCAACCATTGCTATTTGATTTCTCTGAATTTTTTTCCCCCTTAAATATATTCCAAGACTTCTTAGTGATTTTTTTTTTCTTTAGAGAGGAAGAGAAATATTGATATGAGAGTGAAACAGCATCAGATGCCTCCTGCAGGCACCCTACTGGGAATCAAGACCGAAACTGGGCATGTGCCCTGACTACGAATAGAATCAGTGCATCGGATGATGCTCAATCCACTGTGCAAAACTGGCCAGGATTGGAGACATTTAATTGCCCATCAAGCTCAGCTATTATGTCTCTTGTGTAGATCAATAAAGAAGGAAATAATTTGGAGTTGGAGACAAGAGCATACAAATGCCTTTTCTAGTGCAAAGAGAGAGATAAATTATAAAAAGACATGAAGTAAAGTCACAGTGACAGATAAGGGCAATACTGTGATCAAAGAGATGGTTTCAGTTTCATGCATCTATCAAGAGTCATCAAATACTACACTTGAAATATGTTCTTTGCTAATTAAAACTTTTAAAAAATGGTTCAAAAATTTTTAAATTTTGTGTCCAATACTTTTTAGAAAATAGGTTTGGCATTTCTCTATTCAATTCAGGTTCTCATATCCTCTGGAGGTCAAATCTTGTCTTAGTGACATCAAATATACCAAACAATGAAGAATTTCCACCAAAATCAACAGAAATACTGGCTGGGTCACAAAAGGTACATCCTCATCTATAGATACTTTAAAAAAAATATATATATTATTAATTTTTTTACAGAGAGGAAGGGAGATAGAGAGTTAGAAACAAAGATGAGAGAGAAACATCAATCAGCTGCCTCCTGCACACCTCTGACTGGGATGTGCCCACAACCAAGGTACATGCCCTTGACCGGAATTGAACCTGGGACCCGTCAGTCCACAGGCTGACGCTCTAGCCACTGAACCAAACCAATTTCAACTAGATACTTTATCTTTGATTTCCTGCATGGGCACTCTGATCATCAGGTAAAGATCTAAGAGGGTACAGAAATACACAAACCCCTTAGAACACAGAAGATAAACATGCCTGGAGAGCTTCTGTAGTGAACACACTGGTCCTGCAGTCTTTTTCACAGAAACATTTCTGGATGCACCTAGAGTAGAGGCCGATTCCATCTAGCTGGCTGCAAGCTTCTCCAATCCCAATTAGGCTAGTGATTGTGTAGAAGGCATTCTGTATGGTCCTAAAACCAGTGATCATCACCCATGGAATTGTAGAGATTGAGACAGATTGAAAAAAAAAATACAAAAAACAAAAACAACCCCAGGCGGCATGGCTCAGTGTTTGAGTTGACCTATGAACCATGAAGTCATTGTTCACTTCCCGGTGAGGGTACATGCCCAGATTGTGGGCTCAACCTCCAGTGTGGGGTGTGGAGAAGGCAGTTGATCAATGATTCTCTCTCATCATTGGTGTTTCTCTCCCTCTCCCTTCCTCTCTGAAATAAAAAAAAATAAAACAAAAATAAGACAGATGGCCCATTGGAAGATCTTAAAAGAGCAATTCCTTTCAAATGTACTTGCATACCCCTGACTGGAGTGGCTCTGTGATTATAAAGTCTGTCCATGCTGCAATGTCTCAGGTCCAATCCCTGGCCCAGGTAGGGGCACATGCAGGAGGCAACCAATGAATGGGTCTATGTTTCACATATTTTTCAATCTCCCTCCCTTGCTTCTACTCTCTCAATGGGAAACCCTGCAGTTTTTCCTAGAATGATGTGGTAGCAGTGCAAATTTGGAGGGAAGTGGTGAACTAATTTCCCCACTGTACTCAACCCTCAGAGGCAGAGAAAGGTTGAGACGCTCGTAAAAAAATTGTTCACTTCCTCATGCTTGTTGAGCCCAAATATGCTTATAATCTAAACCACAAAAAAAAAAACACAACAAAACAAAACAAAACATCCAAAGTTATCAAGGACTTAAACAAAAAGGCCTTTATTAATATAAAAAACTAACCAGTTTTTTAAAAAAAGACCTAACCAGTCTTTGGGTGACAGCAACAATGGATATATTCACTAGAATAGTATCTATGTCTCTGAAAAACTTTTTTCTGGAAGATGTCAGCTGAACTCAAAATATGTTCTCTGGGGTCAAAAATGGGTCAGGTCCATGCCCCAAATAGTCAGAGAAAATGAAATTCAGATCTCCTAGGAGCTCAGGCTACTCCTAATTTCCTCCAACTAATAAGGGGAACAAAGTCAGCTTCCCTGAGGACATTAGGATGGTGACTGATGGAAAGTATTGACTTGCTCAGTGTTGGTTGAGGTTAACTGGATTCTAAACAGAAATTTTCAGTGACACTAAGCCCTGAGTGGGTTAGAAGGTAGAAATATAAGTACACATGCTTTCCACATACTAACTAAAATTATGGAAAATCTTCCTGCTGTGGAAGAGGAATTTATGAAAGTTAGACTACTGAAGCCTAAATTTCCTGCAGTGCTGCTAACACTGAACAAAATAACTCCATTTCCTACAAATCTAAAAACTCCCTCTAATGTGTACGCTCATGTGTCCAGAGGGTAGAATTTTCTCTTAAAGATTTCCCACATTCACAACACTCAAAAAGCCTTTGTCCTGTGTGAAATCTGATGTTTATGAAGAGGAGAGAGCATCATAAAAGATTCCCCATATTCACAGCACTCAGAAGGTCTTTCCCCAGTGTGAACTCTGAATTGACAACGTAGTCCTGTGCAACAGGTAAAAGATTTCCCACAATGACTGCACTCATAAGGTCTTCGTCCTGTGAACTTTCCGATGACAATGGAGTTGAGAGCTAAAGGCAAAAGATTTTCCACAATCATTGCACTCATACGGCTTTTCTCCAGTGTGAACTCTCTGATGATAACGGAGTTTTGAGTTACACATAAAAGATTTCCCACATTCACTGCACTCATAACGCCTTTCACCTGAGTGAATTCTCTGATGAACATGAAGGTAGGATTTTGTGGTAAAATGTTTCCCACATTCACTACACTCATACGGCCTTGCTCCAGTGTGAACAGACCAATGACCACGGAATCCAGAGCAATAGGTAAAAGACTTCCCACATTCCCTACACTTGTAACGCTTTTCACCAGAGTGAATTCTCTGATGAACGTGAAGGCAGGATTTTGTGGTAAAATGTTTCCCACATTCACTACACTCATACGGCCTTGCTCCAGTGTGAATAGACCGATGACCACGGAGTCCAGAGCAATAGGTAAAAGATTTCCCACAGTCGCTGCACTCATATGGCTTCTCTCCAGAGTGACTCCTTTGGTGTTGATTCAGGCTCCACTTTTGGCTAAAGGACATCCCACATTCTCCACACTCATAAGGCTTTTCTCCAGAGTGAATCTTTTGGTGTTCATTCAGGTTATCCTTTCTTCTGTAGGACTTCCCACATTCATTGCACTCATATGGCTTTTCCAGTGAGTGAACATTCTGATAATGAAAACCAGAGATTCCTCTAAAACATTTTTTACTTTTGGGGCCCACAAGACACTGCCTTCCAGTATGGCCAGCATGGTCAGGAACAAGAGTGTCACTACAGCCAATCACTTTTTTACATTCCTTTTTGGCATTATAATTCTTTCTGTTTTGACATATAACCCCTGCCTTCGAGATTTCACTTGGTCTGACTGGGGTATGTGTAGTCTGTTGCTGAAGTTGTCCCGAGGCAGTAAGGATGCTGTGTCCAACCTTCTGACTGGTAAGGAGCTTCTGGGACACACTGACTGTGCCGCTCTTCACAAGTGAGGCCCTGTCCACACCTCTTATGAAACACTTGTCTCTCCTGTGCTGCTCCTGGTGCTGGTGACACTTCGTACTAAAATAAAATGGTTTTGCACACGCTCCACACATCAACAGTTTCGGGCTGTGTTGTATTCCCTGCTGCTCAACCAACTGGAAAATGTCCCTTAAGACCGGACCACAACTCTCACAGGGGTGGCTGTTCTGGGAAGACACAGATAGTTTGGTCTTCTTTGCCTGTGACATTCTTACAGAAACGTTCTGTTCAATGGATGCCTCCAGATCCCGTGTTCCACAGCAGCAACCTGAACAAAAGGAAACACTAGTGAATTACATGTGGATCCCACAGCCAAAAGCTATCTCATTGGGCCATGGTGGCTCAGTGGTTGAGGGTGGCTTATGAACCAGGAAGGCCACAGTTTGATTCCCAGTCAGGGCACATGGGAATGTACACAAACCAATAAAGATTATATGAAAAAGAGCAGATGATGTTGGAGGCAAATATAAAGAAATGTGCATGGACCAATAGTGGACAGCAGTAAAGAGAGGAAGAGGAAAGGCTGACTGGGTGAACAAACCTATGTGGAAGTGGCATGGTTCAAAACACAAGGATTGAAAATGCCTCTGTCATCTGCAGAGCTGGCACTATGTGACCCTAGTGGCCTGTTCTGAGGTGGAACTTTGTTCTTAGGAACCACAGCAGCTCCTGCAACACTGTACGTTACAAATCAGAGGAGCCCCTGGAGTATGTCAGCAGGAATTCCAAAAAAAATCCCCTTGGCCACAACCTACCCCATGAATATAAGAAAAATCAAGAGCTTAACAACTTTAAGTAATATGCACACAAGGACAGAATAGCTAAGTACATTAAGCAAATAATAAATGGTACAAAAGCAAAAAAAAAAAAAAAAGTTAGTAGAAAACTTCAATATTCCCCTTTCACAAAGACTAGATCATTCTGTCTGAAATAAATATGGAATTACTATAGTTTGACTACATTTTAGAGCAACTCTAATCCTGTATATATGCACAAAACATTCCATTCAAAGGCAGAAGAGGCATTCTCATCAAGCCATACGTGAAACATTCTCTACTTAACAATTGTTATCAAAAGGGACCAGGGTGCAGCAGGTCTACCTCAGGCCAGACTACACTGGGTGGGTTCTTGAATTTGAGTAGCAAAGATCTGTCAACAGGAGTGCAGGTGATTTTGAGAATGCCTTTGTTAAAGCCAGGGCCATAGAAAGGTCACAGGAAAGCAGTGAGTCAAGACAGGGCTGCTGTTAGGTCACTGGGATGTCAGAGACAAGGGGACAGTGTAGGTGAGATCAGGAGTAAGCCTGGGATAAGTTGCTGCTGCCAGGTGCTCCTCTAGTTGAATGTCCAACGAGAACCCTTAAAGTTTAGAGAAAAGTTAAAAGTTAAGCTAGGAAAGGGCATAGGCATAGACTCTAGAGTGAGCTGGCATTGAGTCTTTGTCCTGAGGACTTCTTCTTTTTTAATTTTTCTTTATTGATTTCAGAGAAAGATAAAATGTAGAAAAAGACATCATTTGTTGTTCCACTTAATTATGCATTCACTGGTTGTTTCTTTTATATGCTCTTATCAGAGATCTAACCCACAACCTAGACACAGTGGATCAAGGCTCAAACCAACTGAGCATCAGACCAGCACTGTCCTGAAGGTTTTCTCCCTTTCTCTTTTTTTGTTCCTGAGGGCAAGCATCTCAGGGGAAGGTTTCATAAGCATATTCATCAGCTTTTCAGGTGCATTTGTAATATGCTAATGGTTTAGAATTAGTGTACAAGGAAGTTTTTTTTTTTTTTTTTTTTTTTTTTTTTGTTCTGTTTAATGTTTTATTTTTTTACCTTGAGTTTGTCTGGTTCTATTGGGTTTTTGTTATTCATCTGACTTTATCTATCATTCAGTTAACATTATCTATCCTCGGGTTAATTGGCACAAATGACATTAATGGATCCCTGTTCTCTATTTTTGCAGAACAGGGGGGGTTTGAGCTGTGAATTCTTTGATTAGAGAGGGAGGTGTAAACTATTTATTTTCACATGTTCTTATCTGGGGAAGATAAGCTCTTAGATTCACAAGCTGGCGGTAAGTTGTCCAAATTGTTTGAGCTTGTTTAATTTTATTGTCTCAGTTTCACTATCGCATACGCCCAAGAAGTTTTGGAGTTTCTTATTTGCCACAATGGTAGGTAAAAAGGTAAGTCTCAGACTTGCAGACGAAATCACTTCAAGATTCTTACCTGATCACAATATAAGAAACTAGGAATCAATTCCAGTTTCTAGAAAGCTGGAAATTCATAAATATGTTGAAATTAAATATAACACACTCTTAAACAACCAGTGGGTCAGCGAAATTAAAAAAGGACCTTAAAGCCATCTAGAGGCACCCAGCCAGTGTTGCTTAGAGGTTGAGTGTAAATCCAGGAACCAAAATGTCACTGGTTGTATTCGTGGTCAGGACACATGCCCAGGGTGTGGGCTTCCATCCCTTTCTAGGGGGCATCCAGGAGGTAGCCAATAGATATTTCCTTATCATTGATGTTTCTATCTCTCTAATCCTCTCCCTTCTGCTATCTCAAAATCGATAAAAACAGCCGAAACTGGTTTGGCTCAGTGAATAGAGCATCAGCCTGCGGACTGAAGGGTCCTGGGTTTGATTCCGATCAAGGGCATGTACACTGGTTGCGGGTACATCCCCGGTAGGGGGTGTGCAGGAGGCAAGATATTTCTCTCTCATCGATGTTTCTAACTCTCTATCTCTCTCCCTTCCTCTCTGTAAAAAATTAATAAAATATATATATTTAAAAATCAATAAAAACATATAAAAATATATGTGAACCCCCCCCCCCCCCCCAAACATCTAGAGGCAATGTATATAGAAAGACAACTTACCAAAGCTTCGGAATGGGATGCAGGAAATGCAAGCCTGAGAGTGAATGGTACACAGATAAATACCTCTAAGAAGACAAACCGGAAATACACAGCAGCCTAACCCTGCCCCACAGGACATTAAAAACACATCAAGAAAGTAAACCTAAGGCTGGCAAAGGAAGCCATCAATGTTAGAACTGACATATACAAAATAGAAATAGGAAGGCAAAAAGAGGAATAGCATAACTAAGAGCTGTTTTTAAAAATTTGTGTACTTATTTTTTTCTTGGTTAATCCTCTCGAGGTTATTTTTCCCATTGCTTCAGAGACAGTAGGAGGGAGGGAGGGAAGGGGGGAGAGTGGAGACAGAAACACGGATGTGAGACACACAGACTGGTTGCCTCCCACATGTGCTCTATGGGGTATGGGGAGTGAATCCACAACCCAGGTACATGCCCTTGACCTGGAATTAAACCCCAAATCCTTGGGTCCCTGGGCCAATGCTTTAACCACTGAAAAAAACAGCCCAGGACCAGCAATTTTTTTTGACAACATGTACAAAACTGGCTAAATGTTAGCTGCATTGAATCAAGAGAAACAACACTCAAATAAATCAAAGCAGAAATGAAAGACATTACAGCTGACACTATGAACTACAAACCATCATCAGAAATGTTGGCAGATGACATACAGACACTACATACAGACAATTGTCAGGATTCCACTATAAGCTTTGCAAATTCATAAAAAAAAAAAATAGACATACAAACATCACTTCCATTTTTATACACTAACAGCAAAATCTTTTTTTTTAAAATATATTTTATTGATTTTTTACAGAGAGGAAGGGAGAGAGAGAGCTAGAAACGTCGATGAGAGAGAAACATCGACCAGCTGCCTCTTGCACACCCTCTACCGGGAATGTGCCCGCAACCAACGTACATGCCCTTGACCGGAATCGAACCTGGGACCTTTCAGACCGAAGACCGATGCTCTACCACTGAGCCAAACCGGTTTCGGCTAACGGCAAAATCTTTGAAGATGAAATGAAGTAGTCAAATTTACAACAGTATCAGCAGAGACCGGTTTGGCTCAGTGGATAGAGCGTCGCCCTGGGGACTGAGGGGTCCCGGGTTCGATTCCGGTCAAGGGCATGTACCTTGGTTGTGGGCATATCCCCAGTGGGGGGTGTGCAAGAGGCAGCTGATCGATGACTCTCTCTCATCGATGTTTCTAACTATCTCTCTCCCTTCCTCTCTGTACAAAATCAATAAAATATATAAAAAAACAAAAAAAAACAAAAAACAAATTTACAACAGTGTCAAAAACAATAAAACACACAAAATAAGTTCAAACAAATAGTTTAAAAGTGTGTACATTGAACACTATTGTATATGACAGTGATGACAGAAATGGGAGAAAACACAAATAACTGAAAAGGAATCCCATATTCTTTTTTTTTTTTAATATATTTTATTGATTTTCCACAGAGAGGAAGGGAGAGGGATGGAGAGCTAGAAACATCGATGAGAGAGAAACATCAACCAGCTGCCTCCTGCACACCCCCTACAGGGGATGTGCCCGTAACTAATGTACGTGCCCCTGACCGGAATCGAACCTGGGACCTTTCAGTCCGCAGACCACTGAGCCAAATTGGTTTCGGAGAATCCCATAATCTTGATCTGAAGATTTAATATTGTTGAAATGTCCTGGGGCTGTAGGAAGAAAAAGGGGCAGTGCCAATATCCCAGTCTTAACCAACACAGCGGCTGCCAGAAAACTGGGAAAACAAGTTGTGTCCGTCCGTGAGAACGAAGCACGCTTTCATGAAAGTAAGCTGGGGAAATGGAAAGCCTAGTCCAGGTCACTAGGAAGAGCGAGCATTTGTTGTTGTTGAAGTGAGATGAAGTTTATGAAAGCTTAGGACTGTGAGGGAAAAAGAAGACCCTTAGCCAAAACCTGTTTGGCTCAGTGGATAGAGCGTCGGTCTGCGAACTGAAAGGTCCCGGGTTCGATTCCGGTCAAGGGCATGTACATTGGTTGCGGGCACAGCCCCAGTGGGGGGTGTGCAGGAGGCAGCTGGTCGATGTTTCTCTCTCATCAACGTTTCTAGCTCTCTATCTCTCTCCCTTCCTCTCTGTAAAAAATCAATAAAAATATATTTAAAAAAAAGAAAAAGAGAAGAAAAAAAAAAAAAAAAAAAAAAAAAAAAAGAACTAACCCAGAGTGATGTTCTTACCCAGTGAGGATATGAGAGCAAAATTCTCCAGCATCACATGGAGGTATAGGCATCTCTGAGCCTCATCAAGAAGCTGCCATTCTGTCCTGGAGAAGGACACGGCGACATCCTCAAAGGTCACACCAACCTGCCAGAATGAATATGCTGAGCCAGTCCTAGTCTGTCTGAGAACCCACAATCCTACTCTCCTCCACAGCCAACCACCTCCCAGGGCCCCCCGGTTCACAGGAGACCCCCAGCCTTGGTGCCGCTGCAGCCTGCTCTCTCATCACCGTCCCATCAATCACTCTTATCACCCTCAGCAACAGCAGGCAGGATAAGGGAAGGGGAAGTGAGGCAGATAAATGCCATCTAAGCTCTGGGCCATGCCAGAAGGGCTCCATCATGAATGCCACACAAGTCCACTGGGATGTCCCAGCTCATCCCTGCAAGACACAGCAAAGCAGGGGCTCAAAACCACCCCCCAGGTACCCAGCTCAGACATCCTCCAATTATGCGCACCATTGTGTAACCTCTAGCTGCTTCACATCTCCAGACCCAAGATCTGCCCCCTCAGCTCCGCCACCTTTGCCCTGGTGCACAAAAAGCGCTGCCAGTTTTGCATATCTCCATCCTGGACCCCTCCCCAGTGTTAGACCCTGTGTCCATCTGCTCACTGGATATTTCCACTCACTGTTGAAACTTCTAAAAATGATAACCAAAAGAACCTTCTGGAATTCCAGAAGAAAATTAACCTACCACCGTCTTCCCCAGCCCAGCTGATAGAGCCTGCATCAGTTTAGCTGCTACGACCACAAACCCTAGGGTTGTTCTCATCCCTTCCCTTTCACTCTCACAGCTGTGTGCACAAACAGGGCACATCCTCACCCGACAAGCTCAGGGAAGGCCAACATGGTGGCCTGGCATACAGTGACCTGAAGTAACCACAAAGTAAAAATATGTTCTTACTTTGTACCCATGGTCAGGGATTTTCCTGTTTTGCTTGCTCCTGATTCTCCTATCACCAATGGACTTTATGTCCCGCCTTATGTCTTGCCCTCTAATGCTGATGCGTAAAACAGGTGGTAACCTCCAGGTAAGGTGGCTCAGTGGTTGCGTATGGACCTATGAACCAGGAGGTCATGGCTCTATTCTAGGTGAGGCCACATCGGGGGATTGGGAGCCTGATCCCCAGGAGGGGGCATACCAGAGGCAGCTGATCAATGACTGTCTCTCATTGGTAGTTCTCTCTCTCTCCCTCTCTGAATAAAAACACATTTTAAAAACTGTTTAAAATAAAATACGTGGTAAAATTGCCTTTTAAAAAATATATTTTGTTGATTTTTTACAGAGAGGAAAGGAGAGGGATAGAGAGCTAGAAACATTGACGAGAGAGAAACATCAACCAGCTGCCTCCTGCACACCCCGCACCGGGGATGTGCCCGCAACCAAGGTACATGCCCTTGACCGGAATCGAACCTGGGACCCCTCAGTCTGCAGATCGACGCTCTATCCACTGAGCCAAACCAGTTTCGGCAAATTGCCATTTTTGAGAGCATTTTTTTCACTTGGTTGAGATTGTGGTTTCTGGCAATTGTCAGTTTTGCTAAAAAAAATAAAAAAATAAAATAAAATAATAATAAAAATAAAAAAATACAAGTTTCACCATTTCTTAAGTGGGATATGCAGTACAGGATCAGATTGACTCACTGGCAGCCGTTACTCTCCAGAATCAAAGAGGACTAGACCTTCTCATGAGAAGGCTAATACCTATTTTGTAAAAACGGCTGTTTGGAATTCTCTACTGTTGTTTTAGATGGACTCTTATTCTGAAAAAATAACTTTGCTTTCTAGCCTGCTTTAGCCTGCTTGAATACTGAGGAAGATAAACTTAGCTGTCTGACCTTGTAGTCCAGAGACTAGATATGCCCATAATTTTTAGAACTGTGTGGTTTTCAAGGCCAGCAGCCTTGAGATAACCACTAATTGCAGAGGGCTGGCTCCTTAATAAAAAGGGAAGTTCTTGCCGAAACCGGTTTGGCTCAGTGGATAGAGCGTTGGCCTGCAGACTGAAAGGTCCCAGGTTCGATTCCATCAAGGGCATGTACCTTGGTTGTGGGCACATCCCCAGTGGGGTGTGTGCAGGAGGCAGCTGGTTGATGTTTCTCTCTCCTCAATGTTTCTAACTCTCTATCCCTCTCCCTTTCTCTCTGTAAAAAAATCAATAATATATATATATATATATATATATATATATATATATATATATATATATTCTGCTTGTAGCTTTGCTTAGAATTGGAATTCATTTTCTCTAAGCCCACCGCGGGGAATAAGTGAATCCCCAAACTCTCCAGCATTGTTTGATTATGCCGGTTCTCTCTAACACTAGCAGATCTTCGAAAGAAAAGTTAAACTTTCCTCCCTCCGAGTGCTGGCTGATGGCCTTCCCATGCATTCTGCCACCACAACAGCAGGACTGAAAAATCCTGTGTTTGGAAACCCAAACACAGCCCCTGTCCCCACGGTTCCCCGCCTCCCACCCTCAGAATGAAGGCACATCCCTCTGCCTCCCAGACTAGACGGGACTCCGACCCAGACTTTGTAGGGTGCAGGGAAGACGGGCCCCAGGATTCTGCGTCCTCCGGGTCCGAGTCCCCCCCCCCCCCCCCCGCGCCCCGCGCTGCACCCCCGGCGGCCCCCCATCCGCTCCCACCCCCATCCGCTCCCACCATAACTTTGGTTTCTAGCCTGCTTGAATATGAGGAAGATAAACTTAGCTGTCTGACCATGTAGGCCAGAGACTACGTATGCCCATACTCTCAATGCCATGCCAGGTGCATTTTCTAATTGGATAGAACTGGCCTGTTTTCAAGGCTGGCAGTGAGATAACCACTAAGCACACATAGGGCTGGCTTTTTAATAAAAAGGGAATTTTTGTTTGTAGCCTTGCTTAGAATTTGAATTCGTTTTCTCTAAGCCCACCGCGGTGAATAAAGTGAATCTCCAAACTCTCCAGCATTGTTTGATCATTCCAGTTCTCTGTAACAAAATAACACATTAGAGAAAAGTCCTTCAGCAAAAACAAGCTGTGTTACCAAACTTATTGACAGATACTCTACCAATTGTTGCTATTGAACTTCTCTGAATCCTTTTCTTTTCCTTAAATATTTTCAAAAGATTTTTTAGTGATTTATTTTTATTTTATTTTTATTTTTATTTTTAGAGAGAGAGGAAGAGAAATATTGCTGTGAAAGTGAAACAGCATCCACTTCCCCTGGCACAACTCCTGCTGGGAATCAAGCCCCAAACCAGCCCTGTGTCCTGACTGGGAATGGAACCAGTGACCTCTTGGTGCAAAGTCTCAATCCACTGTGCCACTCTGGCTTGGCTTAGAGGCCTTTTATTGCCCAACCAACTCAGCTATTATGTCCCTTGAATAGACTAATAAAAAAAAAAAAAAGGAGTAATTTTGGGTTGGAGACAAGAGCACACAAATGCCTTTGCTATTGAAAAGAGAGAGGAGAAATGATAAAAAGACACGAAGTAAATTCACAGTGTCAGACATGAACAACACTACGACCACAGTCATGGTTTCAGTTTCATGCATATGTCAAGATGCTACAGTTGAAATGTGGTCTTTACTAATTGAAATGTTTGGAAAATAGCTCAAAATGTCAAAATGAAATTTTGTATGTCCAACACTTCGTGTGGCATCTCTCTATTCAATTCGGGTCCTCCTATACTCTGGAGGTCAAATCTTGAGTCACTGACATCAAATATACCAAGCAATGAAGGACATTCACCAAAATATACAGAAATACTGACTGGGTCACAAAAGCTACATCCCTGGTCTATAGATGCCATGTTCCTTTACCTTTTATTTTCTGCCCAGGCACTCTGATCATCAGGTAAAGATCTGAGAGAGTACAGAAATCCACAAAACCCTTTGTTTATTTTCAAGGACAATGAGTTTGAGCACAGAAGATGAACCTGCCTGGAGATCCTCTGATGTGTGAACACACCGGTCCTGCAGTCTTTTCCACAGAAACGTTGGTGGACGCACCTAGAGAAGAGGTAGATCCCCGCTAGCTGGCTGTAGGATTCTCCAATCCTGATTCGGCTAGTGATTCTGTAGCAATCATGTTGTAGCCTCTATGGTCCTAAAACCAACGATCACCACCCACGGAGTTGTAGACATTAAGACAGAGACCCATTGTGAGATCTTTTTCTTTTTTCTTTTTTTAAAAATATATTTTATTGATTTTGTACAGAGAAGAAGGAAGAGAGAGAGAGAGAGAGCTAGAAACATCGATGAGAGAGAGTCATCGATCAGCTGCCTCTTGCACACCCCCTACTGGGGATATGCCCGCAACCAAGGTACATGCCCTTGACCGGAATCGAACCCGGGACTCTTCAGTCCCCAAGCCGACGCTCTATCTATTGAGCCAAACCGGTCTCGGCCCATTGTGAGATCTTAAAGAGCAATTCCCTTCAAATGTACTGGCATAGCCCTGGCCTGTGTGACTGTGCAGTCAGAGTGTCAGCCCTGGCTTCAATGTGTTTCTGGTTAGATTCCCAGTCAAGTGCACAACATTCTTTTTGAAAACAGGAAGTTCCACCAAATTTCTGCCTGTTCCCTGGAAGGAGTGCCCTGAGGCCAGATGGAAATGACACCCTGTGCAACCAGGAGGAAAACCAGCCTCTTTAGCACCTGCTGGTAAAGGGAAGCCCGTGACATTACAAATGCAGCATTTTGTCTGTTTCACATTTCATGTTCACGGCTCTCCAGCACCACAGGGAGCTGTGGGAATGTCCTCTGGGGTGATTCCAAGGGTGTCTGATTCAGGGCCCACTTGCTCATTCCAGAAGGGCTGAGCCTGAGACAGGTGACTCACTAGGAAAATAGATATTACATCACTGTGCCTGTGCCCTGCAGTGAGGCCTCATGCCAGGATCTTCCTGAGAAATCTGAGCCCAAAGAATTCAGCCAATGGGGTTTGCAATAACTCCTGCTCCCCTTGGGACCCTGAGCATCCTTTGCAGTGGGAACATGGTGATGACCAAGGCAGCCCTGGTCCCCGTCCCCATGGGGCTCTACTAGTAGGTCCAGTGGAGATGCCAGACTCATCCAGACAGACAACCCAGGGGGCAGCACAGAGATGGGGAGGTAGAGGCAGCTTGTTGGGCACAGTGTATATGGGCTTGGAGTTTTGGACTGCACAGGTGCCTGCCCTGGATGACAGAGGACACACGGGCACCACTGAAGATGAAGTAATGCTTATCTTTGATCCAAGGAACATCAACAACATCACCCTGAGGGGAAGGGCTCAGGTTTGTTCCTGTGTGTGAAGCAGGTATGAACAGGCATGAAGTGTGGAGGTTGACTTTGGCCAATTTTTTTTTTGTGAGTGAGTGTGTGTGTGTGTGTGTGTGTGTGTGTGTGTGTGTGTGTGTTTTGCGGGGGTACAGCAGTGGTGGTGGTGTTGCCTAAGGCCTGGGGCCAGAGTTAGCTTCCCGTCTGTGGGCTGGGTGGAGGATTGACTTTTTGTTCACATATGCAGCTCACATATGCAGCTCACAGCAGTGGGAGTGTGCTGGGGCTCAAAGCTGTCGGTCACACTGAAAAATCAAATCTTCCTCTTATACAGGGAGATGAACGGAGCACTTGTAAGCAACCTATTTCACCCTTTGAGGAAGTGTAAGGATTCTAACCCAGGACTGTCTGACCCAAAACCCTCATCACTGTTGCGTTAGGGGCTCAAAGTGTCCATGGACTGGCCCTCAATGCCATTTCACCAGCACAGCCTCTGAGACTCCCTGCACTGCCCAGATCCCCTTCTTTTTCCCACCCAAGTCCTGACTCAGCTGTTGCAGAGGCCAGGATCCACGCCCAGGAGGGCGGGCTGTGCTGAGAGACACGAACCCTAACTCTTCCCCTGGGAACCTGTGTCTCTCTAGGTCTGGATGGTATCTGGGCCAATCTTATCACTTTTCTTGGTAGAGACACCTAGCTGGATGCAGAGCCTATCTTTGAGAGCCCCCCCCCCCCTTTTTTTTTTACAAGACATGATGGGACAGTTAAGTCCGGAAAGGAGACTGCAAGTCTGAGCCTTTCCATTCTCATGTTTACCAAGTGTCTGTATGTGACTCACTGGGAAAAATAGATTCTACATCATTTTGTCACATATAGACAGTTCAAAAAGAGATAGAATTACCCAGGAATGGTTCACATTCTATTTCCAATCAACTATTTTAATTTTTAAAGTATCTGCTTTGACAAACTCATTGGTTTTACAGCCTGAAAGAGTGTCATGACTCACAGTTTGGGGGATATTTCTTTACCCAGTAGGTGTAAGGGGTGGGGGTGGTTGGTGGGAGAGCAGGGAGAGGAGTGTGCTGACCCCATCCCTTGGGAGAGCACAGACATTAAGACTCTGGTATCTCTGCTCTCAGATGCCTCCTCCCGAGTCTCCTGCCTCCTGTCCACTCCCTCACAGGAGACAGACACTGGCATCTTCCACAGACTCAAATCTCACCACTTTCATCCCCTGTTTAGACCTGGCCGTGGCTCCCAATGCACTCAGATGAAGTCCAGAATCCTCATCAAGGCCATAGGCTGACTGACCCTCCCCTTCCCTCTGCTCTCCCAGGACTGAATCTCACAGAAATAGTCACAGTTCTTGCTCACCCTTAAAATCACAGCTCAGATGTCCCTCCTCCAGAAAGCCACCCTTGATGCCCTTAGTCCCCCTTCCCAGCCCTTCAAACTCTGGGTCATTATTGTTTGGGGTGCTCCGTGTACCCCAATGGTCCTGGGAACCTGAAGGACAGGCCTGGTACTAAGACCACTGGGTCCTCAGCATCAACTAGAAAAGGGCTGATGATAGAGCAGGGGCTCAGGGAATACAGAGTGAATGCATTAATAAGTGAATGGATAAAGTAGTGGATGACTGAATGAAAGCACTGTGTCCAGGATGTATCCAACTCAACATGTCTGTCTGACATATCCACCGACTTTCTGGGCATTGGTGCTTGAAGTTTGAACCTCTCCTTCCCCAGGCAGCCTCCCTGTCCCCCCTGTAATGCTTCTGTTCAGTTGAAGCCTGGATCTCATGGGCTGGGGAGGCCTAAGGGCCTCTCTGTGCAGAATAAGCTCTCTCCCAGCCTCATGTCCTCGGCCTCTTCATCCTACACACATAAGACCCAACCCTGCCTGGTTGAGCCAGTTGGACCAGCACACAGATCCTTACTGATATTCCTGATTTGGCTGCATCTATTATCAGAAAAACAGTGCATCATCGTGCAGCTTACACAGTTTCAAAAGAAAGATAGGCAATAAAGTGCACCCCCAGCCTCCCTCAGGGGAGCGGCTCCCTCCCTCCTGATCCCCTGCGGCTCTGTGAGAGGACAAACTCTCCCCTCCCCCACAGAGCAAGCATATTCAGCACAAGGAAGATTAATTTCTCTGAAGGAGACGGTGAGAACCTGGTCCTGTTGCCCTCCCTCTTACAGGGTCAAGATCTATGGGAGTGTCTTTGGACTCTTTCATAGTGCCAGTGAAACAAATAAGTATGACAATTCCTTGGGTTATATCAATCACTTCTAAGTCATCAGTTGCTTACCAAGTGTCCTGCACAACTTCTCCCATTCTCTCATTTGGAGTTTCCTCTTCTCTTCTTTCCCCTCCCCTCCTCCCTCTGTGTCTCCAAGAGCCAAATGAAAAGAGTGGCCTTTGCAAGGCAGCCTCAGCATGAATCTCAGAGCCTGCAACTGCGTCTGAGATGTATAAGCTGCGTGTCCTTGAGTAAATGACAACTGAAACAACAAAACAGAAGTAGACTTAGCATCCTTCTGGCATTTGAGTTCCCATCTTGGTTTCAGGAGAGACCCCAGTAACCTGGAAATTTCTCATTTTTTTCCACTTATTCAAGTTAGAATGTCCAAATCTATAGTCACTGACTATCAGCTTCCACTTTGCACAAGCAGGCAGAAGTATGAATCACACTATACAGTGAAGATACTCAAGGAAAGTAGCATTCCAGGAGCAGTAACAATAAAGTGCTGTGGACAGTTTCTTCTGCTCTCTGGAAGCAGGGTCTCCTTTCAAATGTATCTTCCTCTGGAATAACACCCACTGTGGTCAGGTGCACAGTGTCCACCTCCTGGACCTTAGGTTGTGAGTGTGAGGTAGGTAGGACAGGTTGTTGGTGAGCTCACTCAAGAGAGTTTGAAATTTGCAAAAGAACTTGGGGAAAGTAGAAGACTTGTGTGGAGAAAGCACATTTTGCTATTTCAAATTGGGAGAGTGAGGATGGTTCAAACGTATATCCTATACCTTGTTTTTTCCTTTCTTAAGCTGCTTTATTACTGGGGGATGAGAGGGCATTAAGCCTGTATGTTATGTATTTTTTGTCGTTTTGTTCATTTATTCTGGTTGCTTTGTAGTTCTCCTCTGTTTCTTCTTGTCTTGCTCTCTTTTCCTCTGGTTTAATGACAGTGATTAGCATTTTATTTAGATTTCACTTTCATTCTCTTTTATGTATCTACTATAGGTTTTTGTTTTGTGGTTATCACGAGGTTCACACTTATCAGCCTATATGTATACTTACTGTGAGCGAGCAATTCTACTTTTGGGAACAGAACCCAAATAAGTTAAACAGCTGTTCAAAAATTACTTGTTCACAAATGTTCATAGAATCAAAAGATGGAAACATCACAAATGTCCATCAGTTAATAAATGGTTAAAATAAAGGTGATATGTACATATAATAAAATGTTATTTCTTATGAGTTATGAAGTACTGATCCACTACAACATGGATGAATCTTGGGAACTTTGAGATAAGTGAAAGAAGCCAGACACACAGAACATATTGTACCTTTCCATCCATACAACAAACCCAAAACAGGTAAAAACATGGAGACTGGAAGCAGATTCATGTTTTCTAGGGACTGGGAGGAGGGTGGAAAGGGCAATGATGGCTCAGTGGTTGTAGGGGTGTAGAGGGTGTTGAAGATGTTTTGGTGATGGTTACACAGCATCTTGAATGCATTGAGTGCCACTGAACTTCCCTTGGTTAAATGGTAAACTATGTTATGTGAATTTTACCACACATATAAAAATGAAGAGTAAGAACATTTGAATGGGGTGCCTGTGTCCAAGAGCAGAAGGAGCTGTCCACACCGCTGGTGCTGACCACTGTGGTCTGTCTTATTATTTCTGTTGCTGGAATGTTACTTTCCACGAGTATCTTCACTTTAGAGTGTGATTCTGATTCCAGCCTGCTTGTGCAGAGTGAAGGCTGAGCAGGTTAAAGTGAATCTACAATAATTTTATTTTATCATTGACCGTGTCACAAAGTCCTGTGGCATGGCCTCGGCGCTGGGCCACAGGTCAAGGGGGCAGCAATGCCACCAGCCTTCTGTACCAAGCTGTTGCCAAGGGGATTCATCAGCAACCTCCCCCCCCGCACCTCAACCTAGCTCCACACCACCCCAGGCCTCCCCCCCACACTATGGTCTGTGCCCATGGAGTATGCATAAATGCATATAAATTCCTAGGTTATGCCCAGCTGGCATGGCTCAATGGTTGAGCGTTGACCTATGAACCAGGAGGTTAGGGTTTGAGTCCTGTTCAGGGCACATGCCTGGGTTGCAGGCTTGATCCCCAGTCTGAGATGTGCAGGAGGTAGCCAATCAATGATTCCCTCTCATTGTTGATGTTTCTATCTTTCTCTCCCTTTCCCTCTCTGAAATGAATAAAGATATATTTTAAAAAATCCTGGGTTAATCTCTTTCTGTCCCTTCCTTACACCCCCCTGAGATCTGTCCATGCACCAATGCCTCTGGACCTACTTTGTTCGTCACTTTATTTTTTTCATTAGATTCCACATATAAGCGAGATCATGATGTTGTGGGGTCAAACCCTGGGTTCAAAATAAGACCACCCGAGGCTGATGGTTTATTTAAAAAAAGCAGGCAAAGATGTATTGAAATATCTAGCCAGGACAGCCGCAAGAGCACCACACGCAGGTGGACTCTACACAACTGCACCACTTCAGGGTCAGGTAGTTCTTTTTAAAGGTTCCGAGAAGGAAAATCCCTATTTTGCAACAAACTGTTGTTTGGAATTTTCTGCTGTTCTTCCCAGATAAAATGTTGCTTTCTAGTTTGCTTTAGCCCCTTTGAAGAATGATGACGATAAACTTAGCTGTCTGACCTTGTAGGCCAGAGACCAGATATGCCCACAATCTCAATACCATGCCTGTAACCTTGCTTAGAATTTGAATTCATCCTCCCTAAGCCTATCGCTTGATGAACAAAGCAAGTAAGTGAAGGTCGAAGTCAGAACAGCAGGGTTAAAACTCAAATAGCAGTTTCCACCCAAGTATGATTGCCACCATATTTCACATGTGACATCTGTCTAGAGCTCTTACTGCCTCAGAGTTGCTGCCAAAGGGAAAGCTGCAACTGCCCCACAGGAGTGCCTCTACATCCTCAGCCTTGAGTCCATAAAATTAGCAAATGGTTTAGTCATTGCTTCTCTGGCCAACTGTGCTCCTGCATCAAGAGTTGGTTTGTTCATTAAAAGAGGCAGTGGGTCCCAGGAACTTGCCAACTGAGGAACCTCCCCTTGGCTTCTTCCTCTTGCATCCAGTCTGACTACAAAAGGAGCAGCATCTTTCAGGATAAACCACGGAAGTGAAGCAGTCGGTGGTAAACTCAAGGTGACTTCAACAGGGAAACTGTGCAGTGCCTGGGGGGATGACATAAATATTCCAATGGAGTTTCTGCACAGTGTCCCCACAGCACCTGAGTGGCATCAGTGGGAGGTAGCAGCCCTTCAGTCTCAGCTAAGGATGGGCAGAGCTGTGGCTTTTCAGAACCCACTGGCTCATAGCATGGAAAATTTGCATGCCACAGCTCACTGAAATGCCTTGACTAGTTCCTTGTCTTGCTTGGGTTATAGGATTAGAAACATGACACCAGATGAGTTGAATTACTATGTTGAGAACCATTTCTCAAGTGTAGTTATGGCTTTGTTTGGACTTGGTGTGAGTCATCCTGTCAGAAGCAAGTTGCTGAAAGGTTTCTGAACATGAGGGTTGGGCTTGGCTCATCTGGTGCAAAAGCGGGACACAGTGGATGTGAAATTAGAGAACAGAATGGAGATAGTCGCCTAGGTGCTACTTTTGTAACTGAAAGTGCTGTCACAGGAAGTGCAGAGGCAATTGCATTTAGTGTCCTCCAGCATGGCCTAGGTGCCGGGTCACAGGTCGATGGGGCAGCAATGCCACCAGCCCTCTGTACCAAGCTGTTGCCAAGGGGATTCTCCAGCCACTTGACCTTTCTCCTTTTAGTGCCAGTTACTCAGATCCTGGACTCTTTCAGATTTACACTACCTCCCAGGTGGCAGCTGCTGGAGATGTTACCAAGACTGCTTACAGCCAGGCAAAAACAATTGTTCAATTGGTATTTCCAATACCAATATCCAAGCTGCCAAAGACAAGCTAAAAGCTGGGGACCTAATGTCAGAGGAGCCGCTTGAGGGTTTCCTGGATGAAGTCTGGCCTGGGCTCTCCTTTCTGGTTCCTACATGTACCCAACTGCAGCCCCTCTGGTTTTCCAGGTAGCTGATGCTGATGCCACAAATGCTGGGACGAAGTTAGTTTCTGTCCAGAAGGCAAGGGCAAGGGCAGCTGGTGGAAACTTGGGGCCATGCACCTTTAGTTGATGAGCTGTAACACTGAAACATGTCCCAGGAAAGAGCTGGACGCTTTCTCAACCCAGAGCAGTGAACACATGGAACTCACAAGTCTATAATGTACCATTTATCTTTCTTTTCAATGAGGAGAAATATCTTAAAAAGTATTAAGGCACTGTGCCAGCTTATTTTGCTCAGTTAGATAAAGCATTAGCCTGTGGACTGAAGGGTCCTGGATTCGATTCTGGTCAAAGACATATGCCCAGGTTGCAGGCTAGATCCCCAGTATGGTGCATGCAGGAGGCAGCCCATTAATTATTCTCTCTCATCATTGATGTTTCTATCTCTCTGTCCCTCTCCTTTCCTCTCTAAAATCAATCTATATATACACTGAATGGCCAGATTATTATGATCCCTGAACGCATAATAATCTGGCCACTGTGTGTGTGTGTGTGTGTGTGTGTGTGTGTGTGTGTGTGTACCAGTGCGTGAATTCGTACATGGGTGGAGTCCAGCCAGCCTGGCCAGGGGGAGGGACATGGGCGATTGGCTGGCCTGCCTGCTGGTTGAACTCCTGGTTGAAGGGACAATTTGCATATTAGCCTTTTATTATATAGGATATACACTGAGTGGCCAGATTATTATGCATTTAGAGATCATAATAACCTGGCCACTCAGTTTATAAAAGACTAATATGCAAAGTGTCCCCTTGGGAGTTTGACCAAGAGATGGGAAGTTTGATGACTCGCTATGATGTATGCTGACCACCAGGGGGTGGCATGAAACATGGCAGGCACCAGTGATGTGGCACTGGCAGCAGGAAGCAGTACAAGTACTGCCATGGGTGGGGGAGTGTGGGGAGTAAGAAAGGGGGGCCCGCTGCCTGGATCCCAGGCACTGAGGGAGTGAGGGAAGGAGGAGGCAGGAAGGAGGGAAGGAAGGGAATCTGTTTGGCCCTGATTGCTGGCCAGGCCTAGGGACTCTATCTGTGCACGAATTTCATGCACCGGGACTCTAGTAAAAATATATTGTTAAAAACCCCCCACAAAGTATAAATAGGGGTGATTGTCCCCAGCTGATCTAAATTCCATGAGCATTCTAAGTGTTACAAAGACAGAGAGTGAGAGTAGGCAGATAGGCAAGGACCATCCTGCATGATCCCTGGAGCAGGTGGATGAGGAGGGGCACAGACACTGAAGTGGAGGAACAGGAAGTAGGGGAAAGCGGGGAGGCCTCCAGCTGTGGGACACAGGGGCTGAGCCATGGGGGACACCTTGGGCTGTCACAGGAGCTGTAACAGTTGAAGGCGATGAGTACCATGCAAGGTGTACAGGGAACGTGGTGCCCATCCCTCCCACTCGGGGGCTCCCTGTCTGCAGAGGCTGCAGAGACCCAGCCTGCCTTTGTCAGATGGCCTTGCAGCTGAGATGAACTTGAAGCTCTGGGCAGCACACCACTGTAGTCACCAGGGGATTCCTCAGCGAGCAACTGCAGTCTGGACAAGAGCTTTCAGACGCCATAGGCTGCTAGGGCTGTAAAGTGATGTCCAGACCCTGAGTCACATCAGCAGTGCTGTTCTGGGAGTCACAGCCTGCTCCTGCAGCCCCTCCCATGACAAGTAGGCCCTTATTTCACTATTTTACTGGGAGGGACTGCAGGGCTGGGTTGGAGGGCAGACCATCCATCCTTTGGTCACCAGAAGTCCCTTTGCAGGGAGAGAGATCAGTCACTGAATCCTGATGATGTGATTGGAGCCAAGGAGTGGAACAGCTTCCTCACCAACCAGAAGAGGAGGACCTTCTGTCCCTGGGGAGCACTCCCACACAACTCCTGTTACACACCTGACACACCAAACCACCACACTCCTGCCCTTGCCCTGGGAAGGGATCCCTGAGGCCAGATGGAAATCACACCCAGGTGCTAATTGGAGAGATAATCAATTAATTCCTGGGGTAAAGGGGATGCCAGGAGAGGAGCAGGTGAAAGCAGGAAATGCCAGTGTCCTCCTGGGCTTCAATGTAGGTGCCAGCTCTGACACTTTAAAATATATATATTATTTATTTTTTACAGAAAGGAAGAGAGGGATAGAGAGTTAGAAACATCGATGAGAGAGAATCATTGATCAGCTGCCTCTTGCACACCCCTATTTGGGATGTCCCAGCAACCAAGTTACATGCCCTTAACTGGAATCAAACCTGGGACCTTTCAGTCTGCAGGCCAACGCTCTATCCACTGAGCCAAACCGGTTTCAGCCAGCTCTTCCACTTTCAACCAGGAGCCCCGGAGCAACAACCTGGGTCAGATCCCGGGTGTCTGTGAGTAGAGCCTGCCTGTCCTTCCCAGAGGGGCTGTGCCGGGGGGGAGGGTGGGCTTGGAGGCTCCTGCACTGAGATTCACGAGCCTTGGGTCCTGTTCCAGCCTGTGTCCCTGACCTGTAGGACGGTGGGTCAGTGTCCTGCTTGGATGTGGGGAGCAGGATGAGAAAATACAGCAAATGGCTGTTTGAGGTCAGGATCTTTCACTTGGTAACCAAGAAAGCCAGAACCTTTTCTAGCCACTGGTAGAGGCAGGATCCCAACATCTAATAGCGGCTTCCACCAAGGCAGCCCCAATCCTGCCTGACTGAGGTGGACTCTCACACAGAAGACAGAGCTGCCCCCAGAGAGTAAGGTCCCACGGTGGACACAACAGGAAGATGTCTCTGAGGGAGCTGTTGGTGGGAGTGCTCGGGGCTGTGTGCTAAGGCTTCTCTGATGCCTTGAGAAGGGCCCCCGCAGTGTGCAAATCCCAGACTCACACCCCAGAGCCTCAGTGCTGCTGATTTTCTGGCTGACAGTGTCCACACATCTCAGGAGCATCTGTCTTATCAACAACACAGCCTCCCAGACCCCTGCCCTGCCCTGTCTCCCTCCCCCTCCCTACCGTTTAGTGACTCATCTATGTGATCAGAAATATGGGCTGGGCTGCATCTATTCAGACACAACCACAACCATTCCCCTGAGAATTTTCCTTCCTAACCCTGCAGGTGCCCCAGATTTGGGCAGAGGCCATTGGCCTGGGTCCCAGGCTGCCTGGAACTGTCCCAGGAAAGGAGTGGTTTCATTCTGAAATGGGTGCACTGATTGGAGGAGCCTCCATCTGGGCCTGGGATCCAGGTGGACGGAGTGTGGGAGAGCGAGTGCTGCACGTTCCCTGGGGCAGAGACCAGGGAGGCAGTAACTTCAGCCTACAAGAGTGGCAGGTCACCCTTCCTAGACCCCATGAGAATCTTGTCTTTGCTGGAATGGGGCTGGGGTGTCCCTGAGGGTGCATTCCTGCAGGAGCTGGGGGAGGGGCTCCCAGGCCTCACTGCATGGGGTGACCTGAGCCCCCAGAACTCAGTGTCCCTCAGGGGAGCTGTTCTTCACCTGCAGTGCTCACATCCTGACCCCAGTGTTACTTTCTCTACGGGGAACTCCCACATCCATCTTCCTCCGAACATGAGGCTGAGGTCAAAGCCTTGGAGAATCTACTGAAGGTGGTGGAATTTCTCTCACAGAACTTTATGGACTAGTAATACTGATAATGACATAGACCACACTAGCAAACTAAGATTTCTATGCTCCCCCCCCCCCGCCCTTCTCTCTTGCCCTCTTGCCCTCTTGCCCTCTTGCCCTTGGACCTCTCATTGTGGCTTTTGAATAATCTACCCACCTGTGTCAGGAACAAAGCCTGGGCCACAAAAGGTGTTAAGTGGACATGCGCGCCTCTATACATGACACTAATGAAGACACAGAGAAGGAGACCAGCAAGAGGACTCTTGGGGAAGTGGGCAGTAGGGATCTCCCAGGGCCTTTCCCCTGGTTGTGTTTCATGAGCCACTACACCATCCTCCCTACATTTCCCCCCATTTCCCCAACCTTGTTCAACCTGGAATTTCCAAGTGTAAAAACTCATCTTTCACCTGAGTACCCTGAACTGTGGTTCAGTGAGCAGCTCCTGGTCAGGGCTCTGAGGTCAGGGAGCTGAGAGCACCCTCCCATCACCAAACCCCAAGGGTGTAAGAGATTAGCAATGTGCGAAAGACAGTGGGGAATGTAAAAGAGTCATAGGATGTGATGGAAAACCTGGGGGATTCATCCTGGAAGAGTAGGGGTGGCTCTAAGGCGTGTCCTGCTTGCTGAGGAGGCCCAGGTGCTGGGCATGAGCGGGAGGCATTTGGGGAAAGTCTCATGAAGGGGAGGGGCTGGGTATCCTGGCTCTCAGAGGATCACAGGGTGCCAGGGATGATGTCTAGATCCTCCTGATTCATGGTTCCAGCGTGTCTTCACAGGACTGGCCCGGAGGCAGGAGATTCAATGACATCACCTGCCCTTATCAGACATAAAAGCACCTGCGAGAACTGCAGCCCTTCTCCTGATTCCGCAGCAGCCAACCCAGAGCCATGACTCCTCGATGCCGCATCCTGGGTAAGCAGGACCCAACTCCAATTCCCTCAGAGCCCAGCTCCAATCTCACCCACCAGCCCATCCCGACCTCAACCTACTTCTCCTCCTTAGCGCCAGGCCTTACCCGATTCATCTCCCCAATATCCTCTACATCCACACCTCAGATTCGGTTCTGAAACTCATGCCCAATGCCACCCATGCCCCACTTTCCCACTCCAACCCGTCTTCTAGACTTTGATGTGGGTCATCTCCATAGCAACCCCAGTGAGCTCAGCCCACTGTGTGACCTTAGGTCTCCTGCTCTCAACACCTGCCCATTGAACATCCAAAACCTCTTGAATCTTAAACCTATTTCTCCCAAGAACCCTGCCAGCACCCCTCACATTCCACCGGTCCTGGACCTCAGTCAGGACAGAGATCCTCTCAGACATTCCCCTGCCCCAGGCAGGGCTCCCTGGGGTGGACCCAAGGCTGCCCCTTCAGCCTCACCTCATCCAGCTCCTCCCCACAGCTCTCTCCACCGCTCTCTGCATCATCAGCCTCCTCTGTGCCCATGGAGCCCCAGGTGAGCCCGGGAGGGACGGGGACATTCGGGTGATGGGTGGCTTTCAGAGGGCCCACCATGGGTGCTGCCTGCGGTGTCATCTGGGCCATACCAGCTCTGTCTCCTCCAGTGTCCCCCACAGGTGCTCACCTGATGCTGTGCCAGGCACACTCCAGATGTGGGGGCAAGTTCTACGACCCCCAGCAGCACTGTTGCTATGACGACGCTGTGGTGCCCTTGAGCAGGACCCAGAAGTGTGCAAACTGCACCTTCAGGGTCTGCTTTGAGCAGTGCTGTCCCTGGTCACTGAGACCCCAGGAGGCCTTCGTGGTAAAAGTGAGAGGCCAGGGGTGCTCCTTGGGCCCATCCTTGGATGACAGGGTTTGTTCCAGGTAAGGTCCTGTCCCCTTCACAGGCATGGGGTGTGCCCGGGGACTGGGGAGGGTCTGGAATCCCAGATTGTGCATGATATAACCACCCTGTCCTTGTCCACCTGCTCCAGTCAGTCTCTCCCTTTTTCTCTCCTTGTTTCTCCTTTTGGTTTTATTTCCCTCTCATCCTCCTTGATGTCCTTCTGTGTCTCTCTTTTCCACTCCTCTGTCCATAACTGCGTGTCCCTGCATTTCTGGACTTCTCTCTCCGCAGTGTCAGCTGACAGAGGACGAGTGACCAGATGGCTGTGGTTTCTGCTTCCTCATTGAGCCTGGAGTCCTTGGTGCTGACTGAGTTCCGAGACTGCTAGGATATTTGGGGTCAGGAGCCTCTCCGTGTCCATGTGCCTGTCTGATGCTTGCTCCTCTGGAACTCTACTCTGTCCTAAGTGGTGATGGCCCCTTTCTGTGATTCTGGATAATCTTGAGAGATGGTTTTTCTGAGCTCCCCAATACCTACAGTTAACACCATGAGACAGAACCCCATTACCTTCAGCTCTTTTCTCACCTGGCACCAAACACACGGCACTTAATAAACTTTGCAGTTTGACCTGTTCTGTCCTGGCTCATGAATGGTTGGGAAGGGTCCTACGTGGTGGACATGGGGTCCTCTCTCTGGCTCCCCGGGTCACCAGGAATGTGCACGTTTCCCCTGTAAGAACAACTGTCAGGTGTACCCCTGGATCTGCGGGTTTCACGGAATAACAATTGCATCCCAGTCACCAGGAACCAGCTCCTGATTCCACCCCACCAGGGCTTAGGACAGGGAGGGAACTGGGTCCCAGGGCAGGAGGGGCTTTGGCTCTGCATCTGTCCCCCACCACCTGCCTAGCCCAGTGGAGGGAGGTGAGGCCAGCACGCCCCCTGGCGGGAGGCGGACGCAGGGCGGGCAGGCGCTAGGACTGAGAACCAGGGAGGAGCCCCCAGTGCTGGGGAAGGACAAGGTGCCTCTCCTGCACCCCAACCCCAGGGCGGGGCTCTCCACGTGTCCCCACCAGCCAGCGGGCTGTGGTTGGAGCTGGCACTCTCACAGGAAGAACTGGTTTTCCTCCAAAAGTCGATCTGGGCATCACCCCAAGAGGTGTCAACACTTCCCATTGGCTTTTACCCAAACCGCGGGTGGGAACTCCTCCCCGAGCTCCTGGGCTTACCCAGAAACAAGGTCACAGGGGTCGGGGTCTGTCATGTCTGAGGTAGATCTTCCCTAGAGAGTCGGGGGTTCAGGGAGGAGGGGCATCCAGGACACGTGGTGAGGATCACAGGGGACCAGGCCACGCCCCTCAGCCTGTGGGGTGGTGACTGGGCCTGGACCAGGCATGTCCAGGACCCTGGACAGAGGGGTCAAATGCCTTGTCCTCTCCAGATTCTAACTTCTGAAAGAAATGAAGACTACTTTCCGTGGACTAATTTTATTTGTAAACAATTACATGCAAATTGGACAGAAAGGGCAGGGACTTCTGGTTCATTGAGTGGGGTCTCCCCAAACCGGGCTCAGAGGAACCTGCCCCTCCATCTATGAGGTTGTAAATATGAGCAGCTGGGGAATGGACAGCATGCGAAGCAAAGCTCGTCCCCATCCTCAGCCTTGTCTCCCTCTCCTCTGAAGACACATTCGCAACAGTGTCAGTGTGACCTTCCAGAAGGTTCTGTGCCTGGAAGATCATGTCTGCAGGGACCTGATGGGACAGCAGGTGCTGGGGGAGGAGGAACTCTGCAGCTGGAGTGCCCAGGGCAGACCCTGCCACTGCTCTCACGTGTGTGATTCTGGGAGTGATAAGTGCCTCTGTGCCTCGGTTTCCCCATTTGTAAAAAGACCACAAAAATGGAGATTAAATGAATACATATTTGTAAAGGATTTCAAAACATGCCTGGAGTATATGAAATGTGTCCATGATTGGTGAAAAGTAAACATTTATTCTCTGTTTTAGCTTACATGTATGTATACATAACTTTCATTATTTTGCCTTTTTAACTTAAAAATAGTTTAGAAATATTTCTGTGTGAGGACCCATATATTCATCTCAAACTTTCTAATGGCAGGAAATTAGTGCAGTGCCTGAATGTCTCAAGTTTATAATCCAATGTCTTTTTAAATAATAATATTTCAAATACTCTACTGACATGGAAAATGTTCACATCATCATGTTAAAGGGGGAAAAACTAGGATACCTAATTGCATACACCATTACCTCACTGTGGGGGTTTCCCCATTGATTTGAGAGAGAGGATAAGGGAGGAAAAAAATGGGGGAAGGAGACAGAAGAGGGAGATTTATTATCCCACCTATTTATGCATTCATTGGCTGATTCCTGTATGTGCGCTGATCCAGGACCAAACAGGAAACCTTTGCAAATCGGGACCACGCTGTAGCCAAGTGAGCCCTCAGCCAGCACAGCCCAGCTCTGAAAAATTCCCGCACAGGAGCTCCTTGTAACTCCAGGGTTTTTTTAGGGCCAGCAAATCGAAGAGGCTCCCTGACTCTTCAATACTTCAATGACAGCATGTACTTAATAAATCTATGGCTGTTCTCTTTTCTAGTGCATACTTTTAACTTTTTATGCTTAATATTTTAAAGTAACATTCACATAACAGAATTTCTGATTGAATTACTTTAATCAGTGGATTTTAAATGGGTATTCTGTGTAGTAAAAGCCTAATATGCAAATAGACCAAAAGACAGAACAACTGGTCTCTATTACATACATTGACCACCTGTGGCAGATGCTCAATGCAGGAGCTGCCCCATGGTGATGAGTGCCCTCCCACATGGGGAGCATAGCTCAGCCAGAAGCCAGGCTCATGGCTGATGAGTTCGGTGCCTGTGGCAGGAACCTCTCCTGCCACTACAGCTGGGGTTAGGAGTAGTCAGCAGGTGGGAGGTAAGGAGTGAGGGGTCTCAGACTGCATGAGAGGGACCGCACCCCCAAGCCAGAGCAAGGATTCCATGCATCAGGCCTCTAGTGTGTTTATAAAGTTGTGTAACCACCACCACTAATTCCAGAACATTCCCATCAGCCCAAAAAGAAAGCCCAAACCCATTAGCAGTCACCCCCATGACCCTTTCCCCTGCCCCTTCACATCCACTGATCTACTTCCTCTCTCTATGGATTGGCCTATTCTGGGCATTTCCTTTAAATGGGATCATATGTTGGGTGACCATTTGTATCTTTCATGTAGTGTAAGGTTCTCAAGGTTCATCCATGTTGTCACATGTATCAGTGTTCTGCTTCTTTTAGTGACCGTAATATTCCATCGTATGGACACACCACATCTTGTTCATTCATTGCGGTGCAAGTGCCTGGCATTAGCGTTCTAACTGTTATCTTAATGATTGTCATTGTAAATGTCACCCAAATCACAGACAGTCATCTACAAAGAACAATTGCCACATGTAGGGTGCAGCTACCAAGCAAAACAAGCAGATAAGCAACCAGGCGGCTCACAGCATGAGGATCCCCTTTAGAAAGTCCTGGGCAACCAGATAATTGACAGGTTGGTGACCCGTGTGCCTCCCTTCCTGCGCTCTAATTCCTGCTCTTATTGCTTTAAATTCACCCATAAACAGTGAACCCTCCACACACTACCCACCCCAGCCCTGGACCCTGTTAAAGGCAGACCAACAGGTCCACCCTCCTCCCCTCCCTCCACTCGCTGTGTGGCCCTCTGACCTGCCATGTGCCCTCCAGCATCTGTGAGTCATAAATCCTGTTCTTAACATTCTCAGTGGCTCGTGGGGAGGTGCATCCTGCAATCATAATAACCCCGAGGGCTGGTCCAGCCTCCACAGGACTGCAGCCCAGGAAATGCCTGTGGGTCTGGCCACAAGGACAAGAGGCCAGGCAGGGCCCCAGCATTCCTACCCTGTAGCATCCACAGTGGAGACCCACACTTCACCGTTCACCAGCTCCTGGACATCTGGGTCCTTTCCAACTTGAGGCTTTTAAGGATAATTGTGCTATGAACACACACTTGTACCCGTGGGTGTGAAGAGGTTTGTGGTTTTGATTCACTTTCCCTAATGACTCAGCGTGTGGATCATCTCTCCATGGGTTCAGTGTCTGTTTCTATGTCATCTATGGGGAAATATCTGCAAATCCTTTGCCCACTTTTTCATTCATTTGTTTGCCTTTTTATTCTTGACTGGTAAATTTTTACTATATTCTAGATACAATTCCCTTATCAGGCATATGGTTTGCAAATATGTTCTTTCATACTGGGAGTTGTCTTTTCACTTTCTTTCCCCCCCCCCCCCCCCCATAATCTAGAGGCCTTGTGCACAAAATTTGTACATGGGCGGGGGGGGGGGGGGGGGGGGGTGGATTGTCCCTCAGCCTGGCCTGCACCATGTTCAGTCTGGGAGCCAAGTGGAGTAGCTGCCTGACCCCTCCTCTTGTGCCTGTGGCCGTCTTGTGGTGGACATCTTGTGATGATGTTGAGGGCCACCTGGGGTTTTATTAAGTTAGATATTTTTATTGATTTCTGACTGGAAAGGAGAAGGACACGGAGATAGAAGCACCAACGAGATACACACATTGATCAGCTGCCTCCTGCACGCCCCCTGCTGTGGGTCAAGCCTACAACCCGGCCATGTGCTCTGAATGAGAATGAAACCTGGACCCTCTTGGTCCAGGGGAAGCCACTCAGTGCACTAAGCTACACGACTGCCTTGGTGCTTCTAGAAGTGAAAGCTTTAACTGTGACGGGCTCCAGTGTATCTGCGTGTCTGTGGCTCCTCCTCCCTGTCCAGGCAGCACCGCTCCACTCTCCACGCTCACCGAAAGGCCTGAGAGGGTGTGGGGACACACTCAAGGCCATCGCCTACCTGTCCTCTCCTGTACCACCGTCACCTCCTCCTTGTATTTCCTTATGTCCCTCTGGGAGGGGGGAGGAGCAATCTCTTTGGACAGAGCTGGTCTCAGTTCAGTTTATGGTGAGGGTGGACACCATCTGAACTGGTGCATAATGTGCCACCTCACAGACCCATGCCCATGGAGGAGACACCCTGCAACCCCAGAGTGCCCCCCACACCTGGCATCTAATTGTGGGGCCCCATCCACAGGGAAGGGATGGCTCATGCCCTTGGGGACTTCTCTGTGCTTCTGCTGCATAGACTCTGGTTTTTAAATGTTTGAAGTGAGCCTGCACATCCCCCTGCCAGGGAACCTGTCACCTCCTTCTAGAAGTAAGGAAGGGTCTGGCGGCCCTTCCAGGTTGGGGTCCCCCATCACCTGTTGCAGGGAGCAGGGATCGGGCCAGGAACCCTGAAGGCAGACTGGGGGCTCCCTGTTGGCTGTGGCAGGAGCAGGTTGCCAGTGCAGGCTAGCATGTGGCACTGGAGTCTCAGCCCCTCCTGCTCAGTGATGTCCTGCTCTTCGACCTCTTCCCCATCAGCTGGTACTCCCCCCAACTCCTCTTCCCCTGGGAGACTCTCCTGGGGACCATGGAGATAACTGCCTCCGGCTGCCAGTAGGGAGGCTCAGCCGTTTTGGTCCTGGACAAATGGGGAGCCAGTGAGGAGCTGATGGCAGGAAGAAGGCCCATTTCCTGGTCCAGGGCATGTACCTGGGCTGCTGGCTCCATCCCCTCCCAGGTGGGTGGGAGTGCAGGAAGCAACCAATGGCAGGGTCTCTCTCACATCCATGTCCCTCTTTCTCCCTCTCACCCCCTCCTTAGGATGAGAATTAAGAAAGAAAAATAAAATGTCCATTGTCTCTTAAATAGGTGTTAGGACATTCAGGCCACATTTAAATACATCCCACCAAGAGAACTCCAGCCCCCCTGGTCTTTGGTGAGCTCTTACAGAGGCTTAAGGATAACACTGAGACAGGCAGGCTGCCCACCAAGGCCCTCCCTCCCTCAGGACAATCAGCCAATCAGGGGCTGCACTGAGGGAGCTGCCCTCTCCAAGGTTCCCTTCAGGGGCTTAGCTCCTCATGCCACAAGCCTGTCCTTTTGGTGACCGTCCCTCATTTAACCACTGACACCCCCCCCCCCCGCCCCCGTGGGGATCTAACACGCTAATGGCACGTGCCGGGCATGAAGAAGCATGTAGTCACCCTGCCAGCGCCCACAGCGCCTGCTCTGCATATTGAGCTGGCACTGTTCCCCCTGAGCCTCTTCTCAGATCTCCCCAGGGTTTGGCGGGAAGCAGCTGGCTCTTCTCCCTTTGGGTGCTGGCCTCCTGGTGCAGGAGCTTCAATCAATCTTTGTGGGTATCGGTTTCGGGTGACCCCTCCCCTCTGATTTCTATCCTAGAAGATTGCCATAACCCAGGGCACCAATAACCAAACAGCCATCTTATACACACTGTAGCAGAACATGGAACATGTTTCCTAAGGCCAGCATAAACCTTATGCCCCCCAACACCCACCTGCCTCCCTGCCAACCCCCACATTCCTCACCCCCTCAGCCCTGCAGACTCCCACTTCCATCGGTGGGCCCACAGACACTCATCATCACCCTCCACGGCTCCCACGTCCTGCTACCCCAAGGGTCTCTCTTTCCCAAGACACCAGCCCTTCACTGGGACCCCAGACACTCTCCTGCCCACTCCGTGGCCACCATGCCAGCTGACAATGCTTTCAGAATCCAAAGGGAATGAGGATGCGGAGAACCTTGGTCTTTCACAAAGCAAGCCAGCTCCTCCGGGGAGGCTGGCAGCAGGCTTGGCACCAGCCTGGGTGTGTGCCAGGAAGAGGGTGAGGTGAGCAGGGAGCCCGGTGAGAGACAGCCTGTTCCCTGGGGCAGGATTGGAGCTGGAGCTGCTGAGCATGGAGCCTGGTCTCTGAACAGCTGAGTTAGATTCGGGCCAAGGCAGGAGGCCAGTGGAGCTCTGATGCTGGAGGGCAGTGGCAGGTCCTGAGGCTGTGGGGTCAGAGGGTCCAGGTTTGAACCTTTCCTCTGTCTCTTCCCAAACTGTCAAGAAATAATGTGCCTGGTATTTTGCATAGACATCTTGTTGCAAGCATTTTTGCCTCCAATATTTTTGCTTCATAACTAATTGGCCTTAAGGGTATTTTGCTCTAAAAAAAAAATCACCCCAATAAAGAGGGACTTTAAAAAGGGCATACATTTAAAAGACTATTAGGAAATAAAAAGTATTTAGGCCCTGGCCGATTTGGCTCAATGGATAGAGCGTTGGCCTTAGAACCGAAAGGTGTAAGGTTCGATTTTGGTCATGAGCAGGTACTGCAGTTCCAGACTTCTCCATGACCAGGGCTCTGGTCAGTGTACATGCAGGAGGCAACCTATTCATATCTGTATCTCACATCACTGTTTCTCTCAGTCGTTCCCTCTCCCTTCCACTCTCTCTAAAAATCAATGGAAAAATATCCTCGAGTGAGTATTAAAAAAAAGTGTTTGAATTCACTTAGAATGAGTGTAGACTCTCATCAACACTGCTCAAATAACTGACTTCATTTTGTACCTAAGCAGTTGTCTTGGTTCCATGTGAACAACTAGGCACCATCAAAGAGGATGTGGGCCCTAGCTGGCTTGGCTCAGTGGATAGAGCCTCGGTTTGATTCTTGTCAAGGGTAAACACCAGTGTTGCAAGCTCAATCCCCTGTGCAGGAGGCAATCAATCCATGGGCCTCTAACACTGATGTTTCCATCTCTTCTCATCCCCTCCCTTCCACTCTCTCTAAAAATCAATGGGAAAATATCGGTGAGAATTAACAAAAAACAAGAGTGAAAAGAAGTCATGGGCTTCTATTTCTCCTCCCAGGGTTGTGTGTTTCAAAATAAGAAATCCAGGAACATTTGAGCTTTTTGTTCCCTGGCACATGTTTTCAGTTTGTCTCAGATAAAAATCTTATAAAAAGCAAGAAATAGCCTTGACTCATTTCTGTTGGTGGTTATAGAGTGAATCCCCAGAGGAAGGGTCTGGGGTTCCATTCCAGGTCTGTGGACCTATCTCCTTTGCAGGCTTAATACACAGTCTGGTCAGGGCACATGCGGGAGGCAGCCAATCCATGTGTCCCCTCTCATATCCATGTTTATCTCTCTCTCCTCAGTCATACACACACACACACACACACACACACACACACACACACACACACCCCACCTCCATCGCTCCACTGTCTAAAAATATTCTTAGCTGTGGATTTTAAAAAGAAGAAGAAGAAATCACCTCAAAGGAGTCAAATCAGTAGCACCTGGAAGAAATACTGACCATCTAACACCTCCACCCCCAGGCCTACTGGTCACTGTATAGACCTTTATGAGGTGAGCTCAGATTGATACAGGGATATAAACACGGGAGTAACAGCAGGAACTTCATCCATGGAGACATGAAACCAAGGAAACAAACACCCCTTACAGAGCCCCTTTCACCCCTGGAATCAAGAGGAAGACTCCCTGTTGGATGTTTGATTGACAGCTTTCAGGGCCCATGCCCCCTCCTTCAGCCCCACATCTGGGTCAGCCCTCAGGAAGTCCTCTGGGCTGCCTCCCCTCCCCCCAAGGGAAGTTCAAAGCATAAATAATCAAGACCTGCCCACCTCCCAGCCAACAAGGAAGCCCTGGCTCACCACCTGCTCCCCCTCCTTCCCTCCAGAGGAAACCTGAGCCCTTCTCCTGGGGAGTGCTATTGTTATCTCTGTGAGCATAACAAACCTCACTGCGAATAAATCAGTGCTGTCATTCCTCCTGCTGTTCACATAAATCCCTGCCTGAGGGGTCCTCCTGCCTCCAGCCAGGGTCACTAGGCACCCAAACCACCACCACCACCACCAACAGAAGTGCCATAGCACCTTCCTCCCCACTGCCCAGGCTCAGTGGTTGCTGTCTGGGGCCAGTGGGCCACCTCTACTGGACTTAAGCTCTGTGCTGTCAGGGACCGGCACTGCCATGGCCACAGCCAAGGGCCCGGTTGCTGGGGACACTGTATCTTCTACAGACCAGAGGACACTCGGGGTCTCGTGGGAAATAAGAGATACTGAGACCCCTCTGCCCAGCTCCCTCTGTGGAAGGAAGACCCAGGTACCAGGCCCCTGAGCAGGCACAGGCTCTGTCTGGGCTGGACTCACACACCCAGCTCAGCCAGGCTCTCCCTCAGCCCCAGGCCCAGCCCCTCGGGAACGGGGAGCCACCTGCTGTGAGGCTCTGCTGGACACACCCCGGGGGAGCCAGTCCCCCAGCTCCGAGGTGCTGCTGGCAGGCTGTGCTTCTGGAAGGGGAGTCAGAGAAGGAAACTGGGTTCCTGCCTGTCACAGGCTTCCCGCTGGCTTCCCTGGGGCCCAGCAGCTCAGCAGGCAGAGCCTCCTCCTGGCAGCACTGGGGTGTGCTTTCCACCTGGCTTCAGGGGCCCCTCCCTGTGGGCAGACAGGAATGTGAGGAATCCATCTCTGCTCCAAGCAGGTCAGGCATGCAGGGGGAAGCCCAGGGCACAGGCTGCCCTGAGCTGCTGGCTGCCGGGAGGTGCCCTGGACCCCTCCTGTGCTCCTCAGGCTTCAGACTGCCTGCATCCCTGCAGCTGGGCTTCCTGATCACCTCCTGCAGGGCTCCCACCTCCTTTCCTGCTCAGAGGCTCCTCAGCAACCAGGAGCCGCTCCCCAGTGTGAGCACAAGGGGCTGTGGGACAGGGGGTGGCGGCGGGTCAGCTCTCTGGCGGGAGGAACGTGCTCCGGAGACCCCAAACGTGCCCGGGAACAGCACTGTCCAACGGAGAAGACTGACATTTTTATTTAAAACATTTGGACAGGCCCGGCCGGTGGGCCTCCGTGGGTGAGTGTCCACCGCTGAACCAGGCGGTCATGGTGTGATTCCCGGTCAGGTCACATCACCGGTTGTGGGCTCCATCCAGCATGCAGGGGGGGCAGCCCATCAATGGTTCTCTGTCATCATTGATGTTCCTATCTCTCTCTCTCCCTCTCCCTTCCTCTTTGAAATCAATATAAAAATGTATATTTTAAAAAACTGGACCAAATCCAGCAAAACCGTAGGGAAGTTCACAAGGAAATGAGTCATTCCTCCTGCCACGTGGGGCCCAGCAGCTCAGCAGGCGGAGCCTCCTCCTGGCAGCATTGGGGTGTGCTTTCCTCCTGGCTTCGGGGGCCCCTCCCTGTGGGAGACAAGAATGTGAGGAATCCATCTCTGCTCCAAGCAGGTCAGGTATGCAGGGTGGGGAGCCTGTGACAGGTGGAAACTCCGGGTTTCCTTCTCTGATTCACCTGCCACATTACCCACCAGGGAGGTGGGGAGGCCACAGGTGGGGGCACTGGGGTGAATGGGTGTCCCGACCTTGGGCAAGTGCCTTGGCAGTGGCCACGTTATGAAAGGCTCAGCTGATGCCCACTCTCGCCATAACCTGAACTCAGCCCCACGTCTCTTTAAAGGGACCCAGGGGCATACACCTGGGATGTGACAGGGATACACAAGGTCACAGGCCGCCAGTGACCTTGAATATTTTCCCCCAGACGCTGTCAGGCCTGTAGATGAACTGGGGAAGTGGAGTGATGCAACCTGAACTAGGGGGAGGAGCCAAAGGATAGCCCGGTGGATCATGGGAGATGATGGGCGGGGTTCACATTCCCTACCCCAAGGTTATTCCCACTTAATCAGGCTAACTCCTCACAATAGAAAATTGCTCTCTTGGCCTGACAGTCTATTTTAAAATGCCAATCACTGTAAGGTGAGAACGTAGGTATTTGGTTTCAGACATTTACTGAGGCATGGCCTGTTTGTCTCAGTGGTTAGAGAGTCGGCCCTGGTGCTGAAGGATCACACGTTGGATTCTGGGTCCAGGGCACCTAGTGCGCCCTGGCAGGCTTCATTGCCAGGCGTTAGGAGGGGGCCTGGGAGGCAACCAGTGGGTGTTTCTCTGTCCTCTCACTCTGCCCTTCCACCATCTCTAGAAAAAATCAATAGAACAAATACCTTCTGGTGAAGATTAAAGAAAAAAAAAAAAAACAACAACAAACCAAAACATTAACATTAGAAACAGTGATTCATTAGTTTCAAAGTTACAATGGAATCATTCAATCAATATATATATATATATATATATATATATATATATATATATTTTTTTTTGAATCAGTCTTTCATAACACCTGCCCAAGATAATGTTTTTATTTTAATTGAGTATATTTGACATATAACTCTGTGTATATAGTGTAGACCTGTTACTTTATTCTTTTGTATGTTGTAAGATGATTGCTGTTGTAACGATATTATCACATCACATAATTATAATTTCATCTTTGTAGAGTTGGCGTTCTGCTCCGTAGCCAAACTACTCCTTCCCCCGCTCCCTTTTCATGATCAAAGGTGACAATGCAGCCTGTGCCTCTGGGGGGGTTGCTCCAGGTCCCCCATGCTGACACAAGGATTCTTTTCCTGCTGGCTCTCTTCTCGTCCCTAAATGGCCCAGTTCTTTTCTGGAACATCTTCACTCTTTGTGTCAACAGCATCTGCCAGACTCCACTGGTCCTTTCTTACCCAGACCTGGAATCAGCCACTTCCCCTAGAAGCTGGCTCTTCCGGCTGGGGGTGGGGGGGTCTTTAGAGATATAGGGGTTCCCAGTGCCCATCCACTGACCTGAGTTTCTCCCTCAGCCACCTGCATTTCTCACTTCATTCTCCCAAGAGGAGACCAAGGCACTTTGCAACTGTCAATGTACATCATCGTTTGCTCAGTCGTTCGCCTAAATATTAACATTTTAGTCTGAATAGAATCTGATTCATAAACCTTTTCACATAGGCCTTTTAAGGCATTTTTACCAACCTGCTCAAACTCATTCCCTATATTTTCTTCTAATAATGTTGTTGCTTTTCCATATTTACACTTCTCTCCCAGATCACCTTGTGGCTTTATAAATGCTGTGAAGTTGTAATCTAACTATTTTTATTTAAGTTGATGGCCAGGAGTCTGATACTGTTTTAAAATATTCCATTGAGCTCTGGCCTGGGAGCTAAGTTGGTTAGAGCCAAGTGGTTGGCAAACTGAAGCTCCTGAGCCACATGTGCCTCTTTGGCCCCTTGAGGGTCTGCCCCTTCTCCTCAGCCACATCCCACATACCTGACATTCTTTATGAAAACAGGAAGTTCCACCAAATGCCTGTTCCCTGGAAGGAGAGCCCTGAGGCCAGATGGAAATAACTAGCTTGCAGCCAGGAGGAAATCCAGCCTCTTTAGCACCTGCTGGTAAAGGAAAGTCCTTGACATTACAAATGCAGCATTTTGTCTGTTTCACATTTCATGTTCACGGCTCTCCCTGTACCACAGGGAGCTGTGGGAATGTCCTCTGGCTTGGTTCCAAGGATGTCTGAAATCATGGTTCACTTGTCCTTTCCAGAAGGGCTGAGCCTGAGACAGGTGACTCACTAGGAAAATAGATATTACATCACTGTGCCTGTGCCCTGCAGTGAGGCCTCATGCCAGGATCTTCCTGAGAAATCTGAGCCCAGAGAATTCAACTAATGGGGTTTCCAATAACTCCTGCTCCCCATGGGACCCTGAGCATCCTTTGAGTGGGAACAACTGGGAACATGGTGGAGACTGAGGCAGCCCTGGTCCCAGTCCTCATTGGGCTCTACTAGTAGGTCTAGTCGAGATGCCAGTCTCATCCAGACAGACAACCCAGGGGGCAGCACAGAGATGGGGTGGTAGAGGCAGCTTGTTGGGGACAGTGTATATGGGCTTGGAGTTTTGGACTGCACAGGTGACTGCTCTGGATGACAGAAGGGCACACAGGCACCACTGAAGATGAAGTAATGCTTATCTTTGATCCAAGGAACAGCAACAACATCACCCTGAGGGGAAGGGCTCAGGTTTGTTCCCGTGTGAGGCAAGTATGAACAGGCATGAAGTGTGGAGGTTGACTTTGGTCATTTTTTTTTTTTTTTGGGGGGGGGGGGGAGGGTGGTTGCCTAAGGCCTGTGGCCAGAGTTAGGTTCCTGTATGTGGGCTGGGTGGAGGGTTTGACCTTTGTTCACATGTGCAGCTCATATGTGCCGTGGGGGTGTGCTGGTGCTCAAAGCTGTAAGTCACACGAAAAATCAAATCTTCCTCTTATACAGGGAAATGAACGGCTGTACTTGTAAGTAGCCTATTTCACCCTTTGAGGAATTGTAAGGATTCTAACGCAGGACTGTCTGACCCAAAACCCTCATCACTGTTGAGTCAGGGGCTCAAAGTGTCCATGGACTGGCCCTCAATGCCCATTTCACCAGCACAGCCTCTGAGACCCCCTGCTCTGCCAAGTTCCCTCCATTTTTCCAACCAAGTCCTGACTCAGCTGTTGCAGAGACCAGGATCCACGCCCAGGAGGGCGGGCTGTGCTGAGAGACACGAACCCTAACTCTTCCCCTGGGAACCTGTGTCTCTCTAGGTCTGGATGGTATCTGGGCCAATCTTATCACTTTTCTTGGTAGAGACACCTAGCTGGATGCAGAGCCTACCTTTGACTCCCACCCTCCTTTTTATTTTTACAAGACATGACTGGACAATTAAGTCCGGAAAGGAGACTGCAAGTCTGAACCTTTCCATTCTCATGTTTACTAAGTGTGTGTACGTGACTCACTGGGAAAAATAGATTCTACATCATTTTGTCACGTATAGACAGTTCAAAAACAGAATTACCCAGGAATTGGTGACATTCTACTTCCAATCAACTATTTTAATTTTTAAACTATCTGCTTTGACAAACTCATTGGTTTTACAGCCTGAAAGAGTGCCATGACTCACAATTTTGGGAATATTTCTTTACCCAGCTGGTGTAAGGGGCGGGGGGAGGGGCATGAAGAGCAGAGAGAGGAGCGTGCTGCCCCCACCCCTTGAGAGAGCACAGACATTAAGACTCTGGTATCTCTGTTCTCAGATGCCTCCTCCTGGGTCTCCTGCCTCCTGTCCACTCCCTCACAGGAGACAGACACTGGCATCTTCCACAGACTCAAATCTCACCACTTTCATCCCAGTTTCAACCCCATAGCCAAACCTGGCTATGGCTCCCAATGCACTCAGATGAAGTCCTGAATCCTCATCAAGGCCACATGCTGACTGACCCTGCCCTCTGCTCTCCCAGGGCTGAATCTCACAGAAAGAGTCACAGTTCTTGCTCACTCTTAAAATCACAGCTCAGATGTCCCTCCTCCAGGAAGCCACCCTTGATGCTCGTGGTACCCCTTCCCAGCTCTTCAAACTCTGGGTCATTATTGATTTGGGGGGAGGGGTCTGTGTCCCCCAATGGATCTGAGAACCAGAAGGACAGGCCTGGGACTAAGTCACCTCTTGGGAACATCAACTAGCAAAGGGCTGAAGACAGAGCAGGTTTCTCAGGGAATATTGAATGAATTAATTAATAAGTGGATGTGCGAAGGGGTGGGTGACTGAATGAAAGCACTGTGTGCAGGGTGTATTCACTGAACACAACATGTATGTGGTGACATACTGACTTTCTGAGAATTGGTGCCAGAAGCTCAAACCTCTCCTCCCCCCTGTAATGCTTCTGTTCAGCTGAAGCCTGGATCTCATAGGCTGGGGAGGCCTAAGGGCACCGCTGTGCAGACTAAGCTCTCTGCACCATCTCATCATAGCATCATCCCCCCTGCTCGCCCATCCCACACACAGGGGCCCAACACACGCTAGACATCTAGGCTGCCCTCATCCAGACCCAGCCTGGAGTGTGCCAGTTGGAACTTGGCACAAAGGTTTCTTTATTACCGGTTTGAATGATGACTGATATTACTGATTTGGCTGCACCTACTAGAACAAACAGATATTGCATCACAGCTAACACACGATTTCAAATAGAGTGAAACAAAAATAGGCAATAAAGTGCTCCCTCAGTCTCCCTCAGAGAGCAATCATATTCAGCACAAGGAAGAAGAATCCCTGTGGAGGAGACAGTGGGAACCTCTCACTGGTCCTGTTACCATCACTCTTACTGGGTCATGATCTAGGGGAGAGTCTTTGAACTCTTTTGTCCAGAATGTCAATGATACAAAAAAGTATGATATTGCCACTGGTTATGTCAATCATTTCTAAAGTTGTCCATTGCTTACCAAGTGTCCTGCACAACTTCTCCCATTCTCTCACTCAGAGTCTTCTGGAAAACAAATCAGTTTCACTAAAAAAGAGATGTTGACAGAAAGCCAGGAAGGCTGGTCAACAACCTTAATTGCTCTAACCTTTAGTTGAGATATTGTTAGCTGAAGCAGAATCTACCGTGTTTGTCCCGTGAAAGTTTCTGTTATTTCCTGCCTAATGGCTACATGTAAATTTCTGTTTATGTTGCCTAAGATGTTTTCCCCAAAGCCTCAATAAAAGGGGATGGCAGGGCCAGAGCAGGGAGTAGTTCTCCCACTAGAATTGGACTACCACCTGGCCCCCCATATCACCAAATTGAATTTCTTCAAGTCTCTTTTCATTTTTGTGTGGCCCTTCTCCAGAACCTGAACCCTGATTTGGAACTCTTTCTACGCGGGCCATGAAAGGGTCCTATAAGAGTCTCCTCTGCTCTTTCTGCCCCTCCCCACCTCCCTCTCCCTCTCTGGGAACTAAAGGAAAACAGTGGCATTTGCAGGGCGGCCTCAGCAAGACTCTCAGAGCCTGCACCTGCGCCTGAGATGTACCAGCTGCGTGTGCTTGAATACATGACAACTGAAACAACAAAACAGAATAGACATCACATCCTTTTGGCATGTGAGCTCCTGTTTTGGTTTCAGGAGAGACCCCAGAAACCTGGCAAGTTTCTCATTTTGCTCACTTCCCCAAATTAGAATTTCCAAATCTATAAATAAAAGGTCACTGACTATCAGGGTCTCTTTCATCAAAATAACACCCACTATGGTCAGGTGCTCAGTGACCACCCCCTGGTGCTTAGGCTGGGAGTGTGAGGAAGGACAGGTTGTTGACGAGCTTGCTCAAGGGAATATAAAATTTGCAAAAGAACTTGGAAAAGGTAGAAGACCTGTGGGGTTGGGTGTATAAGGCATGTTTTGCTATTTCCATTGGCTCCAAGGTGTATCCGATGCCCTCCTTTCTGCTCAAGTGGGTCTATTACTGGGGGATGGGAGGGCATTAAGGCCTACGGATGTACTTTTTGCCATTTTGTTTATTGCTTTCTGGTTGCTTTGTCATTCCTCTCTGTTTCTTTCTTCTTTTCCCAGTTCTTTATCACTTTGATCTGGGCACAGAGCTGATTTGGCTGCATCCACTAGATTATCTTTCCTGTACCTATTTATATTTTTGTTTTGAGGTTATCATGAGGCTTACATGTATGAGCCCATAGGTATATCAGTTTGTGTTAATTTAAGTAAAGAGCAAGTTAAGTTTGAACATGCTCTAAATCTACATATTTATTCCCCTCCCCCATGTTTTATGTTTTTGATGTTTCATATGTTTTGTGTGAGTGTGTGTATTTCATAGCTAACTGTTGTGTCCATAGGAGGAGGTGAGTTTAGATCTTTTGTGTCACCAGCTTGAATTCCTGTCCCTTTGAAAGGGAAATTCAAATCAGAACTACCAGGACTTACAACTTGACATTCTCTAGAATGACGACGAGGTGAGGGTGTGGAGAAATTGCAAATTTCATATTTGCTAGTGTGAACATAATGTGGTACAAAACTGGAAAACAGTTTGTTCCTCCGAAAATCAACATAAAATTAGCATGCAAACAAGCAATTGTATTCCTCGGAATAGAACCCAAATAAATGAAACAGCTGTTCAAAAATCTCTTGTCCACAAATGTTCATAGTAACCTTATTCAAAGAGTCAAAAGGCGGAAACATCACAAATGTCCATCAGTTAATGAACTGATAAACTAAATGTGGTATATTCATATAATGAAATTTTATATCTCCTGAGAAATGAAGGACTGACCCATGGATAACATGGATGAATCTCGGGAACTTTGAGATAAGTGAAAGAAGCCAGACACACAGCACATATTGTGCCGTTCCATCCATAGGAAAAATCCAAAACAGGTAAAGACATGGAGACTGGAAGCAGATTGATGTTTTCTAGGGACTGGGAGGAGGGTGGAAAGGGCGATGATTGTGCGATGGGTGTGTGGGGTTAAAAGGTGTTGAAGATGTTCTGGTGATGGTTACACAGCATCTTGAATGCACTGAATGCCACTGAACTTACCTTGGTTTAAAGGTAAACTTTATTATGTGAATTTTACCACACATAAAAATGAAGAGTAAGAGTATTTGAATGGGGGCCTGTGTCCAGAGAGCAGAGGAGCTCTCCACACCACTGGTGCTGACCACTGTGATCAGTCTCATTATTTCTGTTGCTGGAATGTTACTTTCTCTGTCTGTTCACTTTAGAGTGTGATTCTGACCCCCCACCTGCTTGTGTGGAGTGTAGGCTGGCCTGTTCAATTGAATCTAACACCCTTGATATATCTGTCCCTGAAACATCTGGTTCCTTTCTCACGGACAATGAAACACCACAACTGCGCCTGATTCTCAACTGTCTTCCTTGACGACAAAGCTCAAATAGATGTAACAAGTGCTCCACGGAAGGCATCCAAAGTGCCACCAGGATGTACTGGTATGACTGCCTCAAGCCTCTGGGTCCAGGTATGTTTTTTTGGGAGCTGACAATTTTCAACATAACATTTGAGAATGATCAGAGTGCGTGTGAAGAGAGTAGGGAGAGAAACTTGGCTTTCTCTTAAGCAGAGAGTGCACATGACTCAGAGCAATTCTGGGACATGAAGCTGCTAAGCAGAGCCAAGTCATCTCAAGATTTTATTCCCTCCAAGTTGCTTCTAAAGTGAAAGCCAGGACGGCCCACAGCAGAGGCCAGACATCCTCAGACTTGAGTTTACCAAGTTACCAAGTGGCACAGTGACTGCTTCTCTGAAAACTGTGCTCCTGCATCAAGAATTGGTTTGTTCATTAAAACAGGCAGTGGGCCCTAGCTGGTTTGGCTCAGTGGGTAGAGCATCAGCCTGTGGACTGAAAAGTCCCAGTTTTGATTCAGGTCATGAGCATATCCCTGGGTGCGGGCTTGATCCCCAGTGTGGGGCATGCGGAAGGCAGCCGATCAATTCTTCTTTCTCATCATTGATATTTACATCTCTCTCTCCCTCTCCCTTCCTCCCTGAAATAAATCAAATATATTAAAAATAAAAAATATTACAGGCAATGGCTTCCAGGACTTGAACAACTTAGGAACATCCCATTGGCTTCCTTGTGCATCTGGTCTCACTACAAAATGAGCAGCATCTTGCACCACAACCCATGGAATTTGAAGCAGGCGGTGGTCTCTTCAGTGTGAATTCAACCAGGGAAAGCATGGCCCACACTGTGAGATCCCACACCCATTTCTCTCTGAACACACATCCTAGAGACCAAAGCCTTGGAGAATCTATTGAAGGTGGTGAGATTTCTCTCACAGAACTTTACAGGCAAGTGATACTGATAATGATGTTGGCCTCAACAACCAAACTAAATTCATATTCTCTCTCTCTTCTTCTACCTACATTTCTCCCATCTTCCTTCTTTCCCTCCTGATTTTCTTCTCATGAACTCCATGCAAATTATGACCTCGGAATAGCCTACTCACCCCTTCGTCACCTGTGTCTGAAAGAAAATCTGGACCATATAGCGTGTGTAGTGGACTTGTGCTCCTCAATAACTGACATGAATGAAGACATAGAGGAGACCAGCCAGAGGGCCCTGGGGGAGTGAGTACAGGTTCCTCCAAGGCCCTTCCCCTGATTCTGTTTTATGAGCCACCCCAGAATCCTCCACTTATTTCCCTCTTTCCCCAACCTTCTTCAACCTGGAATTTCCACGTGTAAAAACTCATCACCTTCACCTAAGTACCCTGAACTGTGGTTTCGTGAGCAGCTCCTGGTCAGGGCTCTGAGGTCAGGGAGCTGAGAGCACACCCCGCGCCCTAACCCCAAGGATGTGAGAGGTTACCAATGTGTAAAAGACAGTGGGGAAAGTAAAAGACTTAAAGGATGGAAAGGAAAGGCTGTTTGGTGGGCTCCTCCTGGCAGAGTGGGGGTGGCTCTGAGGCGTGTCCTGCTTGCTGAGGAGTCCCTGGGCATGAGTGGGAGGCATTTGGGGAAAGTCTCATGAAGGGGGTGTTGGGTATCCTGGCTCTCAGAGGATCCCGGGGTGCCAGAGATGATGTCTAGATTCTCCTGATTCATGGTCCCAGCGTGTCTTCACAGGCCTGGCCAGGAGGCAGGAGGCACGTTACCTGATGACATCACCCTCCCTTGTCAGACATAAAAGCTCCTGCAGGAACTGCAGACCTTCTTCTGATTCCGCTACAGCCAACCCAGAGCCATGACTTCCCGATGCTACATCCTGGGTAAGCAGGACCTAACTCCAATTCCCTTGAATCACAGCTCCAATCTCACCCACCACCCCATCCCACCTCAACCTACTTCTCCTCCTTAGCACCAGGCCTTACCTGATCCATCTCCCCAATATCCTCTCCATCCACATCTCAGATTCGGTTCTGAAACTCATGCCCAATGCCACCCATGCCCCTCTTTTCCACTCCAACCCCAGTCTTCTAGACTTTCATATGGGTCATCTCCATAGCAACCTAGTCAGCTCAGCCCCCTGAGTGACGCTGGGCCTCCTGCTCTCAAGGCCTGCCCAGGAAACACCCACATTCCCCACAACCTTAAACCCATTTCTCCCAAGAATCCTGCCAGCACCCTCACATTCCACTCGTCCTGAGTCTCAGTCAGGACAGAGACTCTCTCAGACATTCCCTTGCCCCAGGCAGGGCTCCCTGAGGGGAACCCAAGGCTGCCCCTTCAGCCTCACCTCATCCAGCTCCTCTCCCACAGCTCTCTCCACCGCTCTCTGCATCATCAGCCTCCTCTGTGCACACGGAGCCCCAGGTGAGCCCGGGAGGGACAGGGACACTCGGGTGGTGGGTGGCTTTCAGAGGGTCCCGCATGGGTGCTGCTCATCCTGCCGTCTGGGCCACAGCAGCTCTGTCTCCTCCAGTGTTCCCCACGGGTGCTCACCTGATGCTGTGCCAGGAACACGCCAGATGTGGGAACAAGTTCTATGACCCCCAGCAGCACTGTTGCTATGACGATGCCGTGGTGCCCTTGAGCAGGACCCAGAAGTGTGGAAACTGCACCTTCAGGGTCTGCTTTGAGCAGTGCTGTCCCTGGTCACTGAAACCCCAGGAGACCTTCGTAGTAAAAGTGAGAGGCCAGGGCTGTTGCTTGGCACCCACCTTGGATGACAGGGTTTGTTCCAGGTAAGGTCCTGTCTGCTTCACAGGAATAGGATGTGCCCAGGGACTGGGAAGGGTCTGGAATCCCAGACTGTGCATGATATAACCTCCCTGTTCCTGTCCACCTGCTCTAGTCAGTCTCTCCATTTTTCTCTCCTTGTTCCTCATTTTGGTTTTATTTCCCTCTCATCCTCCTTGCTGTCATTCTGTGTCCCACTTTTCCACTCCTCTGCCCATAACCATGTGTCCCTGCATTTCTGGCCTTCTCTCTCCGCAGTGTCAGCTGACCGAGGATGGGTGACCAGATGACTGTTGATTCTGCTTCCTCAGTGAGCCTGGAGACGGGGCCTGGTGCTGACTGAGCTCTGAGACTGCTATGATATTTGGGGACTGGAGCTTCTCCGAGTCCGTGTGCCTGTTTGATGCTTGCTCCTGTGGCACTCTACTCTGATCTAAATGGTGACAGCCCGTTTCTGTGATTCTGGACAATCATGAGAAATGGTTTTGCTGATGGAGGCCCCGAGGTCCCCAATGCCTACAGCTAACACCATGAGGCAGAACCCCATTACCTTCTGCTCTTTTCTCACCTGGCACCAAACACATGCCATTTAATAAACTTTGCAGTTTGACCTGTTCTGTCCCGGCTCATGAATGGTTGGGGAGGGTCCTACGTGGTGGACATGGGGTCCTCTCTCTGGCTCCCAGGGGTCACAAGGGATGTGCACATTTCCCCTATAAGAACAACTGTCAGGTGCTCCCGAGGATCTGCGGGTTTCATGGAATGACGGTTGCATCCCAGTCACTGGGATCCAGCTCTTGTTTCCACCCCACCAGGGCTTAGGACAGGGGAGGGCTTTGGCCTGCATCTCTCCCCCACCACCTGCCTAGCCCAGTGGAGGGAGGTGAGGCCAGCACGCCCCCTGGCGGGAGGCGGGCGCAGGGCGGGCAGGCGCTGGGACTGAGAACCAGGGAGGAGCCCCCAGTGCTGGGGAAGGACAAGGTGCCTCTCCTGCACCCCAACCCCAGGGCGGGGCTCTCCACGTGTCCCAACCAGCCAGCGGGCTGTGGTTGCAACTGGCACTCTCACAGGAAGAACTGGTTTTCCTCCAAAAGACGGTCTGGGCATCATCCCAAGTGGTGTCAACGCTTCCCTTTGGCTTCCACCCAAACCGCGGGTGGGAACGCCTCTGGAGCTCCTGGGCTCACCCGGAACCAAGGTCACAGGCGTCTGGCCCTGTCATGTCTGAGGTCAAGCATCCGGGAGGGGCATCGAGGACACGTGGTGAGGATCACAGGGGACCAGGCCACGCCCCTCAGCCTGCAGGGTGGTGACTGGGCCTGGACAGGGCATGTCCAGGACCCTGGACAGAGGGGCCAAATGCCTAGTGCTCTCCAGATTCTAACTTCTGAAAGAAATGAAGACTATTTTCCGTGTACTAATTTTATTTGTAAACAATCACATGCAAATTGGACAGAAAAGGCAGGGACTTCTGGGTCACTGAGTGGGGTCTCCCCAAACCGGGCTCAGAGGAACCTGCCCCTCCATCCATGAGGTTGTAAATATGAGCAGCTGGGGAATGGACAGCATGAGAAGCAAAGCTCGTCCCCATCCTCAGCCTTGTCTCCCTCTCCTCTGAAGACACACTAGCAGCAGTGTCAGTGTGACCTTCCAGAAGGTTCTGTGCCTGTAAGATCATGTCTGCAGAGACCTGATGGGGCAGCAGGCTCTGGGGGAGGAGGAACTCTGCAGCTGGAGTGCCCAGGGCAGACCATTCCCTTGCTCTCACATGTGTGATTCTGGGAGTGATAAGTGCCACTGTGCCTCAGTTTCCGCATTTGTAAAATGACCATGAAAACTAGATTAAATGAATCCATATTTTAAAGGATTTCAAAAAATGCCTGAAGTATAGGAAACATGTCTGGGCTTGTTGAAAAGCAAACATTTTTTTCCCTAACTTTAATTATTTTGCCTTTTAAAAATAAAAATAGTTTAGAAGTATTTCTGTGTGAGGACCTATAGATTCATCTCAAACTTGCTAATGGCAGAAAATTAGTGCAGTGCCTGAAAGTCTCAAGTTTATAATCCAATGTCTTTTTTAATAATATACTTGAAATACTCTACTGACATGGAAAATGTTCACATCATAATGTGAAACAGGAAAAATCTAGGATACATAATTGCATTAGCCATTATCTCACTGTGGGGTTTTCCCCATTGATTTTAGAGAGAGGATAAGAGCGGAAAAAAACGGGGAAAGGAGACAGAAGAGAAAGATTCATTGCTCCACCTATTGATGCATTCATTGGCTGATTCTTGTATGTGCGCTGATCCAGGATCCAATAGGAAACTATGGCAAATCAGGAGCACGCTGTAGCCAACTGGACCCTCAGCCAGCACAGCCCAGCTTTGAAAAATTTCTACACAGGAGCTCCTGGTAATGGTACTTCAATGACAGCCATGTACCTAATATATTTATGGCTGCTCTCTTCTTCCAGTGCATACTTTAATCTTTTATCATTAATGTTTTAAAGTAAAATTCACATAACAGAATTTCTGATTGAATTACTTTAATCAGTGGATTTAAAATATGTATCCTGTATAATAAAAGCCTAATATGCAAATTGACCTAAAGGCAGAACAATTGGTCGCTATTACATGCATTGACCACCTGAGGGCAGACGCTCAATGCAGGAGCTGCCCCCTGGTCATCAGTGCGCTCCCACAGGGGGAGCATTGCTCAGCCATAAGCCAGGCTCATGGCTGTGGCAGGAACCTCTCCTGCCTCTACAGCAGGGCTAAGGAGCAGCCAGCAGGAGGGAGGTAAGGAGTGAGGGGTCCCAGACTGCAGAGGAATCCTAGAATGTGAGAGGGCACAGGCTGGACTGAGGGACCCTCCCGCACCAACCCAGTGCAAGAATTCCGTGCATCAGGCCTCTAGTGTGTTTATAAAATTGTGTAACCATCACCACTAATTCCAGAATATTCCCATCAGCCCCAAAAGAAAGCCCGAACCCATTAGCAGTCACCCCACCCCATGACCCTTTCCCCTGCTCCTTCACATCACTGACCAGCTTTCTGTCTCTATGGACTTGCCTATTCTGGAAATTTCCTTTAAATGGGATCACAACAGGACTGCAGCCCAGGAAATGCCTGTGGGTCTTGCCACAAGGACCAAAGGTCAAGGCCAGGGCCCCAGCATTCCTACCCTGTAGCATCCACAACGGAGACCCACACTTCACCGGACAGCCAACTTCACCGTTCACCAGCTCATGGACATCTGGGTCCTTTCCAACTTGAGGCTTTTAAGGATAATTGTGCTATGAACGCACACTTGTACCCATGGGTGTGAAGAGGTTTGTGGTTTTGATTCACTTTCCCTAATGACTCAGCATGTGGATCATCTCTCTATGGGTTCAGTGTCTGTTTCTATGTCATCTTTGGGGAAATGTCTGCAAATCCTTTGCCCACTTTTTCATTGGTTGTTTGTCCTTTTATTGTTGACTGGTAAATTTTTACGATATTCTGGATACAATTCCCTTATCAGGAATATGGTTTGCAAATATTTTCTTTCATACTGGGAGTTGTCTTTTCCCTTTCTTTTTTTTAATCCATAATCTAGAGGCCTTGTGCACAAAATTCGTGCATGGGGCGTGGGGATTGTCCCTCAGCCTGGCTTGCACCATCTCCAATCTGGGAGCCGCGGGACTCCCAGGCCTCACCGAGTGGAGCATCTGATGGACCCGGTCTCCACAGTGCCTTTGGCCATCTTTTGGTGATGTTGAGGGCCACCTAGGCTTTCATTAGAATAGATACTTTTATTGATTTTTGACAGGAAGGGAGAAGGACAGAGAGATAGAAACACTGATGAGAGACACACATTGATCGGCTGTCTCCTGCTGTGGGTCAAGTCTGCAACTTGGGCATGTGGCCTGAATGAGAATCAAACCTGGAACCTCTTGGTCCAGGGGAAGCCGCTCAGTGCACTAAGCTACACCACTGTGCTGGTGCTTCTAGAAGTGAAAGCTTTAACTCTGACGGGCTCCAGTGTATCTGTGTGTCTGTGGCTCCTCCTCCCTGTCCAGGCAGCACTACTCCACTCTCCATGCTCACCGACTGGCCTGAGAGGATGCGGGGACACACTCAAGGCCATCGCCTACCTGTCCTCTCCTGTACCACCGTCACCTCCTCCTTGTATTTCCTTATGTCCCTCTGGGAGGAGGGAGGAGCAATCTCTTTGGACAGAGCTGGTCTCAGTTCAGTTCATGGTGAGGGTGGACACCATCTGAACTGGTGCATAATGTGCCACCTCACAGACCCATGTCCATGGATGAGACACCCTGCAACCCCAGAGTGCCCCCAACACCTGGCATCTAATTGTGGGGCCCCATCCACAGGGAAGGGATGGATCATGCCTTGGTTACTTCTCTGTCTTTTTGCTGCATAGATTCTGGTTTTTAATGTTTGGAGTGAGCCTGCACATCCCCCTGCCTGGGAACCTGTCACCTCCTTCTGAAAGCTAGGAAGGGTCTGGCGGCCCATCCAGTTCTGGGTCCCCCATCACCTGTTGCAGGGAGCAGGGATCGGGCCAGGAACCCTGAAGGTGGACTGGGGGCTGTGGCAGGTGCAGGCAGCCTGTGCAGGCTGGCACCTGGCCCTGGAATCCCAGCCCCTCCTGCTCAGTGACGTCTGCTCACCAGCCTCTTCCCCCTCAGCTGGTACTTCCCCCAACTCCTCTTCCCCTGGGAGAGCCTCTTGGGGACGATGGAGATAACTGCCTCCGGCTGCCAGGAGGGAGGCTCAGTCTATTTGGTCCTGGACAAACAGGGAGCCAGTGAGGAGCTGATGGCAGGAAGAAGGCCCATTTCCTGATCCAGGGCATGTACCTGGGCTTCTGGCTCCATCTCGTCCCAGGGGGGTGGGAGGGCAGGAACCAACCAATGGCAGGGTCTCTCTCACATCCATGTCCCTCTTTCTCTCTCTCACCCCCTCCTTGAGGTGAGGATTAAGAAAGAAATAGAAAATGTTCATAGTCTTGCCGAGACCGGTTTGGCTCAATGGATAGAGCGTCGGCTTGGGGACTGAAGGGTCCCGGGTTCGATTCCGGTCAAGGGCATGTACCTTGGTTGCGGGGATATCCCCAGTAGGGGGTGTGCAGGAGGCAGCTGATCGATGACTCTCTCTCATCGATGTTTCTAACTCTCTATCTCTCTCCCTTCCTCTCTGTACTAAATCAATAAAAATATATTTTAAAAAAAAAGAAAAAAAAGAAAAGAAAATGTTCATAGTCTCTTAAATAGGTGTTAGGACATTCAGGCCACGTTTAAATCCTTCTCACCAAGAGAACTCCAAGCTCCCTGGAGTCATCGGTGAGCTCTTACAGAGGCTTAAGAATAACATTGAGACAGGCAGGCTGCCCTCCAAGGCCCCCCCTCCCTCAGGACAATCAGCCAATCAGGGGCTGCACTGAGGGAGCTGCCCTCTCCAAGGTTCCCTTCAGGGGCTTAGCTCCTCATGCCACAAGCCTGTCCTTTTGGTGACCGTCCCTCATTTAACCACTGACACCCCCCTATTCCCCCCCCCCGCCCCCGTGGGGATCTAACACGCTAATGGCACGTGCCGGGCATGAAGAAGCATGTAGTCACACTGCCAGCGCCCACAGCGCCTGCTCTGCATATTGAGCTGGCACTGTTCTCCCTGAGCCTCTTCTCAGATCTCCCCAGGCTCTGGCGGGAAGCGGCTGGCTCCTCTCCCTTCGGGTGCTGGCCTCCTGGTGCAGGAGCTTCAATCAACCTTTGTGGGTATTGGTTTCGGGTGATCACACCCCTCTGATTTCTATCCTAGAAGATTGCCATAACCCAGGGCACCCATAACCAAACAGCCATCTTATACACACTGTAGCAGAACATGGAACATGTTTTCTAAGGCCAGCATAAGCCTGATGCCCCCCAACACCCACCTGCCTCCCTGCCAACCCCCACATTCCTCACACCCATCCGGCAGCCCCACAGACTCCCACTTCCATCGGTGGGCCCACAGACACTCACCATGACCCTCCACGGCTCCCACGTCCTGCTGCCCCATGGGTCTCTCTTTCCTGAGGCACCAGCCCTTCACTGGGACCCCAGACACTCTCCTGCCCACTCCATGGCCACCATGCCAGGTGACAATGCTTTCAGAATCCAAAGGGAATGAGGATGCGGAGAACCTTGGTCTTTCACAAAGCAAGCCAGCTCCTCCGGGGAGGCTGGCAGCAGGCTTGGCACCAGCCTGGGTGTGTGCCAGGAAGAGGGTGAGGTGGAGCAGGGAGCCCGGGTGAGAAACAGCCAATTCCCTGGGGCAGGATTGGAGATGGAGCTGCTGAGCATGGAGCCTGGTCTCCCAGAACAGCTGAGTCAGACTCGGGGCCTGGGCAGGAGGCCAGGGGAGCTCTGAGGCTGGAGGGCTGTGGCAGGTCTTGAGAGGTGTGGGCACTGAGATCCTCTAACTCCACAGCCTGCAGCTGTGGGGTCAGAGGGCCCAGGCTGAGCCTCCTCCTGGCAGCATTGGGGTGTACTTTCCACCTGACTTCAGAGGCCCCTCCCTGTGGGCAGACAGGAATGTGAGGAATCCATCTCTGCTCCAAGCAGGTCAGGCTTGCAGGGGGAAGCCCAGGGCACAGGCTGCCCTGAGCTGCTGGCTGCCGGGAGGTGCCCTGGGCCCCGCCTGCGCTCCTCAGGCTTCAGGCTGCCTGCATCCCTGCAGAGGGGCTTCCTGATCACCTCCTGGAGGGCTCCCACCTCCTTTCCTGCTCAGAGGCTCCTCAGCAACCAGGAGCCGCTCCCCAGTGTGAGCACGAGGGGCTGTGGGACGGTGTGTGTGTGTGTGTGTGTGTGTGTGCGCGCGCGCGCGCGCTTCAGGAGGCTAAAGAGGGGGGTGGGGGGAGTGGTCAGCTCTATGGCAGGAGGAACGTGCTCCGGGGGAGACCCCAGACGTGCCCGGGAACAGCACTGTCCAAAGGAGAAGACTGACATTTTTATTTAAAAAACTCGGACGGGCCCGGCCGGTGGGCCTCCGTGGGTGAGTGTCCACCTCTGAACCAGGCGGTCATGGTGTGATTCCCGGTCAGGGCACATCACAGGTTGTGGCTCCGTCCAGCATGCAGGGGGCAGCCCATCAATGATTCTCTGTCATCATTGATGTTTCTATCCCTCTCCCTTCCTCTTTGAACTAAATACGAAAATGTATATTTAAAAAAACTGGATTAAATCCAGCAAAACCGTAGAGAAGTTCACAAGGAAATGAGTCATTCCTCCTGCCACGTGGGGCCCAGCAGCTCAGCAGGCGGAGCCTCCTCCTGGCAGCATTGGGGTGTGCTTTCCTCCTGGCTTCGGGGGCCCCTCCCTGTGGGAGACAGGAATGTGAGGAATCCATCTCTGCTCCAAGCAGGTCAGGTATGCAGGGTGGGGAGCCTGTGACAGGTGGAAACTCCGGGTTTCCTTCTCTGATTCACCTGCCACATTACCGACCAGGGAGGTGGGGAGGCCCCAGGTGGGGACACTGGGGTGAATGGGTGTCCCGACCTTGGGCAAGTGCCTTGGCAGTGGCCACGTTATGACAGGTCCAGCTGATGCCCAGTCTCACCATAACCTGAACTCAGCCCCAGGTCTGTTTAAAGAGAGACCCCTCCCTCCTCCTAGAGGGGCCCAGGGACATGCACCTGGGAGGTGACAGGGATACACAAGGTCACAGGCCGCCAGTGACCTTGAATGTTTCCCCCCACGCTCTCAGGCCTGAAGATGAACTGGGAAAGTGGAGTGATGCAACCTGAACAAGGGGGCGGAGCCAAAGAATAGCCCGGTGGATCATGGGAACTAAGCCCACTTAGGCTGACTCCGCCCAATAGAAACTTGCTCTCTGGGCCTGACAGTGTATTTTAAAATGCCAATCACTGTAAGGTGAGAATGTAGGTATCTGGTTTCAGACATTTACAGAGGCCCTGGCAGGTTTGTCTCAGTGGTTAGAGCGTCGGCCCTGGGGCTGAAGGATAGCAGGTTGGATTCTGGGTCCAGGGCCCCTGGTGCTCCCTTGCAGGCTCCATTGCCAGGCGCCAGGAGGGGGCCTGGGAGGCAACCAGGGGGTGTTTCTCTGTCCTCTCACTCTGCCCTTCCACCATCTCTAGAAAAATCAACAGAGCAAATATCCTCTGGTGATGATTAAAGGGGGGGAAAAATGAAGATATTAACATTAGAAACAGTGATTCATTATCTAGTACCAAAGATACAATGGAATTATTCAATCAAGCTTTTTAAAAAAAGTCAATCTTTTATAATGGCTGCCAAAGATAATATTTTTATTTTAATTGAGTATATTTAACATACAACACTGTGTAAACAGAAAGTGTGTAGTAATATGATTGCTGTTGTAGCGATAGTATCACATTACATAATTATAATTGTTTTATACTTTGTAGAGTTGGCGTTCTGCTCCATAGCCAAACTACTCCTTCCCCCGCTCCCTTTTCTTGATCAAAGTTGACAATGCAGCCTTGCCTCTGGGGGGGTCGCTCCAGGTCCCCCATGCTGACACAGGGTTCTTTTCCTGCTGGCTCTCTTCTCTTCCCTAAATGGCCCAGTTCTTTTCTGGACCGTCTTCACTCTTTGTGTCAGCATCATCTGCCAGACCCCGCCGGTCCTTCCTTACCCAGACCTGGAATCAGCCACTTCCCCAAGAAGCTGGGTCCTCCGGGTGGGGGTGGGGGGTCTTTAGAGACAGAAGGGCTCCCAGTGCCCATCAACAGCCCCCGAGATCCTCCCTCAGCCACCGCGTTTCTGACTTCCTTCTCCCACAGAGGAAACCCGGCACTTTGCAACCGTCAACGTACATTATCAGTTGCTCAGTCCTACACATGAAATATTAAGATTTTAGTCTGAATAGAATCTGATTCATAAACCTTTTCACATAGGCCTTCTAAGGCATTTTTACCAACCTGCTTAAACTCATTCCCTATATTTTCTTCTAATAATGTTGTTGCTTTTTGATATTTACCCTTCTATCCCAGGTCACGTTGTGGTTTTATGAATGCTGTGAAGTTGGCATCTAAGTATTTTTCTTCAAGTTGATGGCCAGGAGTCAGATACTGTTTTAAAATATCCCACTGAGCTCTGGCCTGGGAGCTAAGTTGGTTAGAGCATCTTTCCCATATGCCAAGGTTGTGGGTTTGATGTCTGGTCAGGGCACATAGAAGAAGCAACCAATGAGTGCATAAATAAATGCAACAACAAATTGCACATATCTATCTATCTATCTATCTATCTATCTATCTATCTATCTATCCATCCATCTATCTATCATCTATCTCTATATCTCTCTCTTTCTCATCTTCCTTCTCTAAAATTAATAATTAAAAATTTAAAAATTATTCCATTTATTCTCCTTGATTTGAAATTGTATCTTCACCGCACAATAAATGCACAGATATAAATGGACCAGCTTTTTATTTTGCTTCAGCTCACCTGATTGCTGAACCAGGCATCAATGCACGTGTCACATGACCACCCTGCTTTTATTTTAATTTTTAATCTTTATTGTTGAGAGTATGACAGATGTCCCCCCTGTTGTCCACACTGCTTTTCATGAACATAGATGTACACATTAGCTTTTTTTTTTTTTTAATATATTTTATTGATTTTTTTTTTACAGAGAGGAATGGAGTGAGCTAGAGAGCTAGAAACATTGATGAGAAAGAAACATCGACCAGCTGCCTCTTGCACACCCCCCACCGGGGATGTGCCTACAACCAATGTACATGCCCTTGACCGGAATCGAACCTGGGACCCTTCAGTCCGCAGACTGACGCTCTACCGCTGAGCCAAACCAGTTTCAGCTACACATTAGCTTTTTTTTTTTTTTTTTTTTTTTTTTTTTTTTTTTTTTTTTTTTAATATTAGCATCACAAGTAATTCTTGACAATTTTCCAAACCCTACTTCTCAAAAAAAAAAAAATATCTTTTTTAAAATACATTTTTTATTGATTTTTTACAGAGAGAAAGGGAAAGGGATAGAGAGCCAGAAACACTGATGAAAGAGAAACATCAATCAGCTGCCTCCTGCTCACCCCCTACTGGGGATGTGCATGCAACCAAGGTACATGCCCTTGATCAGGAATCAAACCTGGGACCTTTCAGTCCCCAGTCCAACGCTCTATCCACTGAGCCAAACCAGTTTTGGCTCAAGTTTATTTTTTAAAAACAACACAGGAGCCAGCTACTAGGGGCTCCCACTCACCAAATGTTGGACAATTAGAGAGTCAAAATAATGATATTAATTATAACCTAATGAATTAAAGAGATCCTAGAAGTTCATAATGACATGAATAATTAAAACAAATGAGAAGTTGAATACCAGTATTATTCTTACAGTAAAATGTCAACTAATAAATGTAGATGAAAGAAAGAAGTGGAACACTGGATGGTGTAACTAAGTGGTTAGAGCATCAGCCCTCTCACCAAAGGGTGGAGAGTTCAATTCCCAGTCAAGTACAGGTACCAGGGTTGAGATTCAATCTCTGGTCCAGGTGACTGATCACAACTCTTCCCCTCTATTTTTTCTCTCTCTCTTTCCCTTTCCCTACCTCTCTCCTTTCCCCTTTCTCTGAAAATCAATGAAAAAATATCCTCTGGAGAGGATATACAACAACAGAAAGACAGAATTAGAGAATTATCATGTGACAAGTTTCATACTATTAATGAATTCAGCCAAGTCACATCAATTAAAACTGGATAGGGGTCGAAGTTTAATGAGGAAGGGATATAGAGATATTTGCATACTGTCAAATTTTCTCCCCACCAAATATTTATTAATTGCAAAGAGAGAGAGGAGAAACTGGGCAGGCACCACCTTAACCAAGTGATCGACGTGAATTCATGGTGAATGGACAAACCAGAATCCCGTATCACCAGAGAGGATGCAGCGAGGAGAACACGGAATCACTGCTGTGCTTTCCTACAAGGGATGCAAACCTCGAAGCTCATCCTGAGAAAACATCAGACAAACCTAAACTGAGTGACGTCCTGGAAATAACTGTCCTGTCATCTCCATAAGTGTGGGGACCATGCAGGTGAAAGTGAGACATGACAATGAAATGCAACGTGTGCTTCTGAGTGTGGCGCTTCCGGTGTAAAGGCAGCTGTGGGAGCATTGGGTGGACCTGGGTGAGCTGTGAGGATGAGGTGGCGGTGACGTGTTATGAGAATTTCCCGATCTTGGGTCTGGCTGTGCAGGGAGGTGTCCTTGTTTGCACCCACCAGCAGGTGCAGAGGTGAGGTGATGAGGCAATCTGTTGGCCACGTACTTTCAAATGGTTTAGGAAACAAGTGAGGCCATAATATTCATCTCAAAGGATAGGTGTGAGGATTAAATGAGAGGGTGTGAAATTTTATAACAGTTCTTGGCACGTAATCCTTCAATAAATTGAAGATGTGATGATACAATATCAAGACACTAAAAACATGTGACCAATATGATCTTTGTATGTAGCTTTTTCTTCACGAGAAACACATTTTCAGTTGTGAAAGTTTGTGTCTAACATCGCACCCATTCTAATTTGTACCAGCAGAGGGCGCATCAGCTTTAGGATAGGGTTTAACTGGTTGTAATTTAAATAGAGCAGTAGTTCTCAATCAAATGTTTTAGTATCAAACTCCTTATGCTCTTAAAAATGATTGAGGACCCCCAACGTGTTTTGGGCTATGTTTGTGATTACAGGAAGATGTCCTGGTAAACCAGCTCTCTGAGGGGAAGGTAACCCCATGCTATCGTATTTCTGTGCGGTAAACACTCCCACCACAGCCCATCTCAAGCTACCAAAGATTTAACAACTGGCTCACATGCCTAAGAATTGAACATGTGGCTCTCTGCGTCCAGTAGGGGCTGGCACAGGTACACCATGGGATACCTATTCATCTTCACCTTAAATAAATTCAGAACCAAGACATTTTTAGAGGTTTATGTATTTGTTCAAAAATAGCAACAATACATCCATTCCATGTTGGTATCAGAGCAATGACTTTATCTCATATCATGTGGCCTCTGGAACACTCCACCTCACACTGGGAGGAAGAGTGAGGAACAGAATCTGTCACTATTATTATTATAGTTTTGACTTTGTGGACCTTATGAAAGGACATCAGTGGCACCCAGGGGTCAGGGAACATGCTTTGAGAACCACTGGCTTCGACTTTCTGTTCTGAAGTCTTTTCAATCCATTATCCTCCTTTAAAAATTTTAATGTTTTACAATATTTCCTTTAGTATTATGAAATGAAATTCATACACAACATAACTTCCCCATCCCGGTATATAATCTCTAATCTCATAGTCATTGCAATGTATTCTCTGTAAGACAGAGAAGAAACAGGAGAAAATGCAGCCCACAGCCCTTCACCAGACGTGAGTGTGTGAGCACCGGGGAGGAGGGGACTGTGGGAAGGTGACCAGACATGAGTATGTGGAGCACCGGGGAGGAGTGGGACTGTGGGGAGGTGGCCCGTGGGGGGCACAGATGGTATCAGGTCCCGCTGGGCTCAGGGCGGCTCCTGGAGTCAAGCACATCCATGTTTCCCAGTGAAACCTGAGCCCCTCACACCACAGTGGGATGCATGCAGACGCCACACGAGCCTGTGTCAGGCTCTGCTTGGCCATCAGGCAAGTTAGACGGAGTCTCTCCTGTGCAGCTGCTTGGACCGTGGGTTGTGGCGTTGTGGACGGCGAGCCTGTGGTTTGTAATACACGAGAGGTGCTCCATGAGGTCAGGGCTCATGGACACACAGAGCCAGGTTCCTGCTTCCGATGGATGGTAAGTTTAGGTTTAAGGTGAACAAGACAGTATGCAGTCAAATGTTCGTTCTTCTTTATTTCTTTTCTTTCTTTTTGGCCTAAGATTTAAGTTCTTTATAGGATGTAATAGATACTCAATAGTGCTATGTTTTTCTGAGGAGATATAAGATTTTTATTTATTTATTTATTTATTTTTAAAAATTATAATCCATTTTTAAAAATATATTTTATTGAATTTTTTTACAGAGAGGAAGGGAGAGAGATAGAGAGCTAGAAACATCGATGAGAGAGAAACATCGACCAGCTGCCTCTTGCACACCCCCTACCGTGGGATGTGCCCGCAACCAAGGTACATGCCCTTTGACCGGAATTGAACCTGGGACCTTTCAGTCTGCAGGCCAACGCTCTACCACTGAGCCAAACCGATTTCGGCGGGATTTTTTTTTTTTTTTTTTTTTTTTTTTTAAAGCCCTCTTATTCTGTCTGCCCTTCCTGTCACTTGGAAACAGGATGCTAACCTCACATTAGCACCATGGACAACACCACAGAGAGGAAAGCTTTTCAGATTTGGTTATCAAGGACAGTATTAGAACAGTACTCACTAGTAATTTTTTATTCTAATACTTATTTTTTTATTAAAAATATATTTTATTGATTTTTCACAGAGAGGAAGGGAGAGGGATAAAGAGTTAGAAATATCGATGAGAGAGAGTCATCGATCAGCTGCCTCTTGCACACCGCCCGCTGGGGATGTGCCCGCAACCAAGGTACATGCCCTTGACCGGAATCGAACCTGGGACCTTTCAGTCTGCAGGCCGATGCTCTATCCACTGAGCCAAACTGGTCCCTGCCTAATACTTTATTTGTAATTTAAAGTAAATTATAAATAGTCACACCAGAAAAAAATACTGAATTGTATTTCCAACCTCTCTATAGAAAATAATGCTACAAAACCTTTGTCATATTAAGAGGTAATCAGAATATATAAGAAAAGGAAAAAAAAACTTTGGTGCATATCAATCTGTTAATAATAAAGATAATAGTGTGATTTTTTCTACATTTTTAATGTTGGTTGTATTTGTTAACCCTTTAAAATATATGACTTGTGGTGATCAATGGTTCTAAGTAAACATCCCATTTTGTGTTCACAATTTTATATTCTTTTTCTTAAGTCATATGAAATTTAAATTGTAAAAATTTCAGGTTCAACAAAATCTGGATGGAATCTTCTGGGTGTAATAAAAATTTGATGTGTAGTAAACAATTCATCTATAACAATCCAAATTTAGGGTTTTGCTGTCACTCATAGAAGACCTGAGATATCAGATAATCAAGAGATTTGATGGACTGAGATGAATGGAAATAAGGCCAAAGTCCCAGAACTACCTGTTTTGAAGGTGGCATATCAGTCACGGACAAGCAAAAGATGCTGAGAAGAGAAGCTTTAGGGAATAAGAATGTCTTTCTATTATCTGAGATGTGCCTTATCTGCTGGGAGATTTGGATTGAGGAAGACTGAGGAAAATGGGGTCTGGGGAAGTCCTCAGAGGCACTTCAAAGATTTCTTATTGAACACTGATCCCTGGACTCTCTATGCCATATCTTAGTATCTGAGACATCACTACTGGCCACCATGAGCACAAAGCAGATAAAGATGAGTGCAATAAGCCACGTGAAGTGAACTGAGTTGATGACTATTATTCAAAGAAAGAGCAATTATTGTGATTTTGTTTAGCAAGGGCCATCAGGTAAGATTGTCTAGGTATTCCTCTTTCTCTAAAAAAATCAATGGGATAAGATATCCTTGGGTGAGAAGTAACAAAGATTAAGACAAAGAAGGTGAAAGGGGGAGATTGTGCCTAATCAAAGTTTATGGATCGTGAGAGGGATATTTCATCCCAGAATGAAATGAAACCCCGAAGAGAGGCCGAACAGTGCCATTAGCAATGTGTTGCCACCTCAAGGCTTCTGGGAGTTAGGTTGGAGGAAGGCTAAGGAAAGAATCGTTCCAGTTAGTAAGGTTGGAGTTGAAGAAGACGCTGTGGCAGTGGACATGGTGAGAGATGTCATGATTGATGCCTGAGGTAGCTCTTGTGGACAAAGATGCTATTTCCTCTGTTTTGATGTACCAGGCTCTGTTTTACTTTTATCTTTGTTGTTGAAAGTATTACAGATATCCCCCTTTTCCCCTTAGTGACCCTCCTTCCCACTTTCATAAATCTGCCTTGGTATGTTTCTAGGAATAGTGTCTTCTGAGTAGGGTGTCTGCTAAGTGGTTCTCTGCACTTGCTAAGTGGATGATCAATCAGAGCCTCTGGAGTTGTCATTCTGATATCTTGGCAAGAACACAAAGAAGCTGAGAATGGAGGGTGAACTCAATCACTACAAACAAACATTCCTGGAGAGAAGGGGAGATATGAGCCGGACTGGTTGTCAGATGTGATATGAAGCTGCAGGTGCTATACATCTCCTATTGCTGCCTCTGAAAATGTGGATTGCATTTATTCTGTGTCTGTTTCAGCATGTAGGCTTGGCATGCATGAGGAATTTTGTCCCATTAGTGCACACATTGAAAAAAACTGCAAATGAGGAGTTATACTCAGTTCGCTTTGTAACCCAGGTCCTGGTTTAAATGGTGGAATCCTGAACTCTGTCTTGAGCTTGTTGCAGTTATTGTATTACACTTGTTAATTCCTTAGAGAGTGGTCAGAGTTTGGGGTATGTGGGAAGTGTGAATGTCTCTGGAGCCTGATGGTGGGTCAGTACTAGTCTAGGATGCCTGGTCATGAATCACAAGGCAACATAGCCATGCCCTGGTGTAGTCTTCTCCACATGATTATGGCCGTCCCTCTGACTCACCTTTGGACAATAGGATGTGACAGGAGTGACACTGCATGACTTCTAGAGCTAGGGCCCATTACCCCTTGTACCTTCTGCTTGAGCTTTTTCAAGGGTTCTCTGTGGCAGAAGCCAGTCACCATTCATTAAATCCCAAACCCCTGAGACCTCTGTGATTTGAAGAGGTCTAAGACACGAAGGTCATGTGAAGAGAGAAATAACCAGCCAGCCCCCAGCTGTTTCAGCCACCCCAAGTGAAGTGTCAGACATGAGGACAGCATCCATCAGAAAACTTCACTTCCCACTACAATTTGATTAAGGCCGTATGAAACACTACCCATATGAGTGCAGTAAGCCTGCAAAACGGAGAGAGATAATAATAAATTATTGTTTGAAACCAATATATTTTGGGGTGGTTTGTTAAGACTTTTCACCTGATTTCCCTCAAAGTACAGTTTCTTTTTCAAACCACCAAGTATAGGATGATGTGGGCAAACAGAAGCCAAAATCTTAGGTTAGCTATGGAAATTTGGGGAATGATTTGGCTTCAGAGTTTCTAACATGTCCTAAGCACTACATCATAAGATCATAAGAATATGGTTCCAATGTCTTCCCAGATACTTCATGAGTCTGTCACTCACACCTTGTATCAGAGAAAAGTTTATTCTCTTTGATACCCAGGTCTCTCACACAATATTCTCACACCTCTCTTGGTGATAACCACATACTCTTTTTCCCCTCTAAAGCAAGAAGCAAATCTTGTTATGTTTTCAGGAGTTTTAATGACCAAGTGTGGGGGAAGGGGGAGAACCCATGTGGTTAGTGAGCTCTGGGAGTCACAGAGTCACTTAGGTGAAGAGATCCTCTTGACCACGGGGTGTCTGGTCACATCCTTCTCTAAACAACAGTCACTGAGGACAGGGACACCTCTCTCCACACCTGTATCATCTTCACAGATCCTGGCTCAAGGCGATGGGGAAATTTGTAATATTCACGACCATTTACTGAAACCTGAAAGAGAATATGAGTCAGAAATACAGCATGCCACCAAACAAACTTACCGTCTTCCTATCCTTTTCTACCCTACACACACACCATCCACCAGAAACGCCTAGTCACACTCTGAAACCCAAAAGGCATGCTCCTTTTTATAGCCTACCTTTTGTGACTATTTCAGACAGTTATTCACGCTATTTTCTGTGTTTCTCATTCTTCTACTGAGGTGTTAGCACTCTATGTAGCACTGTCTATGCTTGCCTGGGCTTCCTTCTGGCCAGGAACTGTTTCATGAATCCTGATTCTGGGTCTTGCACAGAGTGCGCTAGGCTAATTGGTCATTAAGTGTTTATTGATAGCATTCATTTTAACTCTGCTAAACTTTACTGCCATTTACTCCTGATGACCCAGTAGCTCAGATTTTTGCCTCCTCATGCGCCCCTTTGTGGCTGGGGATTGAACCTGCAACCCAGATACATGCCCTTGACTGAGAACCCAACCCGAGAACCTCCAGTCTGGAGGCCAATGCTCTAACCACTGAGCGAAAACTTGAATATTCCTAAAAAGGAGGAATAGTACATATGATTAAAATGAAGATATTTTTATTCATCTTATAAACAAATGGAACAATGCCTCACTTCAGTCATAGGACATTAAATATTTGTGCTTCTCCCATGACAGAAGGTTTAAACAGACACTTTATGGGTGTGGCTATGGTGAAAAAGTGGGCTGTTTAGGTCTTAATTTTTAAAATTTAAAATGCATACCTTTTAAAAAAATATTTTATTGATTTTTCACAGAAAGGAAGAGAGAGGGATAGAGAGCTAGAAACATCGATGAGAGAGAATCATCGATTAGCTGCCTCTTGCACACCCCCCTACTGGGGATGTGCCCGCAACCAAGTACACGCCCTTGACCGGAATCAAACCCGGGACCTTTCAGTCCGCAGGCTGATGCTTTATCCACTGAGCCAAAAAGGTCCCTTAAATGCATACCTTTTTTGAACCAGATATTCAGTCCCCCTGAAATTATACTTCCTTGTAAGAATAGGAAGGTGATAATGACAAAAATGTGATACAAAGGGAAGCATCATTCATGAGATCAAAATATGGAAACCACCCAAATGTGCATGTATAAGGGCCAAGTTAAATTATTCTGAAAATGCTTCTATTGAAATATTATACAAACATTAAATAATGTGGGGGTATCACAAATAGCAAGATGTTAGTTTCTGTAACAAATATTTTTTGGCAACAAATGAAATATAGTCACCAATATGTGATTTCTAGAGAAACTTATAACATCATTTGTTTAAAAATAAAAGCAGACAGAGATAAATAATAGGTAGATAGGTAGATACATAGAGTTGAACAAGCATATAGTATCTCTGGAAGGAGCATAAACGAATTAGTAAGTGTTGCTCTGGAGAGAGGGACTGGGTTTTGGGATGTAGGAAGACTTAATTTTAGTCTGATTATAATTATTTATATGCATATTTGAACAATATCCTACATGAAAACTGAAGGAATGACAGCATGGGGAAATGATGGCAGTGAGTGAAGACAGGAACTTCACCATGGAGAGTAAGGCATGTGTGCTGATCGTGACCTGCTTGGGTTTGGTAAAGGACCTGAGCAGGGCAGTACACGCAGAGGGTGCTCTGTGATGAGAGGGGCAGGAGATGAACCACGGGTGGCTCTGGGGGCCAGGCCAGGGAGAGCTGTGCTCCTGTGAGAGCCCTGAGAGCCTGTGCAGTGGATGTTCCTGTGCACACTCACCTGGTACGCATCTGACTGCACCAAGATGGTCAGGTCAAAGGGTTGTTCATCCTCAAATGGGGGCACAGCATTCAATTTCAATTCTTCACCCCATTTCCCACCCTGACGGGTGTTCATCACCACTCGGCGGCCATAGAACACGCGGAAATGGAAGGCAATGTCTGAGATATTTTCATTTCCAGTGTGGAAATCCACCTGCATTTGTGAGTCCATACTGAAGGCAAAGCAAACAGCATGTTGAATAAGGACCCTTCCTCATGGCGGCCCACATTTCACACACAGACACACCCTTCCCAACTCCTCCTGGGGGAAGAAGGCCTTCCTGGGTGACACTGCAGTACGTGTCCCTGGGGGGTGCTTCAGCTTGTCCTGCCCAGGCTGGGGAGATGCCTCATTTCTTAGCCCTGGACTCGCACTGAGCAGCAGTCACTGGCCTGGGGCTACTTTTCATGCCCTGGAAACACCGTGTCCCTTGGTAATAAACCTCCGCTCCAATGCCTGAGTGACCCAGCCCCCCGACTTCAACATTTGCCCACAGTCATGCACCTGTAGGTTTAATGCCTGGCACCATATGGGTCTGCAGAACTTGTATCTGCATTGTGTTTCCATTATGCTAACTACAAACTTAAACCTCAGTCATTCATGAAGTGGCCCCCAAAGCTCTACTAATCTCACTTCTCCTCCCCAAGGGATATAGATACCCACCTGAAAGGCATGGCAGGTGTTCCTTTGATTTTCACGAAAGAACCAACAGATAAGGGTGCATGCTTTGTATATGGGACCTGCCAGGAAAGACGAGAGTGGTTGAGAGGGGCAAAGCCAGGGGTGGTCGCCCATCCTGTAACAGTGCCCAGTGGCAAAGCAGGTTATACATCAAAGGACATACTCTGAGGACCCTCTTCTTCCCACCTCACCACAGGCAGGTCCTTGTGTCTTTGAAGAAATGAGAAGGTTGAAGTTAACAGCAAGAGTTCAAAAACCAGGTGACCTGGATTCTAATGCTGATTCTGCCTCTTACTACCAATGAGAACTGAGTTCCGCTACTTGACTGCTCCCTGCCTCCATTTTCTCAGTACAAGAAGGATTATAAAAATTCCTATTTTATAGGATGTTCTCAGGAATAGTTGAGCTAATAGATGTAAAACCTTTAGCATGATCACTGGTAGGTATAGGGTCCATTAGGGGGTGTCTTAGCAGAAGGGGAGGGCCCTTTCTAGGATACTACCCTTCCATCAATTTTATCTGAAACTCTGAAGATAAGGAGAATGTAAAAATACAAAATATAAGAATTCATCTAATATAAGATAGTTGTCTAAAGACAAAGGGAAATAATGGAAAAGGAGACTCCTGTGTATAGCATGTATATGCATCAGAATTTTCAAGGGCAATGGTGCCTTTTCAGGAATGTGTACAAGTTTCTGAGGACAGTCAGTACCTGCACACAGGGTGGGAGACAGGAAACTAATTAAGTATTATAGAATCTACAGGTTGTTCCCTGATATTGACTAAGCTTTGTCTGGATTGAGGCTGGTTTTGTTCCTTCCATCTTCAGGTGATCCATTCTCTGAAACCATTTCTCCCAACAACCTTCTCCAGAGAGCCAGGATCTGGTTTAAAACACCTTCCCCCTTTTTTTTTTTTTTTGGTTAGGACAAAGGAAAGACTGGCTGGGGAGGAGTCTTGAGGCAGGAGCAGATGTCACTGTGTGCTGACCTAGACAGGAAATCCTGTGCCCCACAGTCTGAGTTCAACTTCCCCAGCCTTCTTGAGAAGGGGCATCTGAGGACTGACACATTCTGTTCTCATTAATGCTCAGAGATGAGTTCTTGGAAACCCACTCTCCCCAAGACCTCCAGTTCTGCCCACCAGAAGCCACAATGATACACATGGAAAGAACCACAGCTCACAAGCTGATACAGGTACACACATTTCATAGTTCACACAGTCATAATTCATCATACACACAGTTATACAAATACATGGAACTCACTGACTCACACATACCTCCCAAAACTACTACTCAAGATGACATACACAGCTGTTCTACCACTGCCCCAGCTGTACTCACACACACATACTCAGGGGCATGAAGAAAAATGTGCAATCTCACCCCTTTTACCCATGCACATACTGCCTCTTCCCAGTCAGCTGTTCACTTCCCACACAAAGTCACAGTGCCTCAATAGAGTTCACCATCAGTCAGATACCATCAAATGCTGACAGTAGATACACTAGCCCATTCTCTTTTTTCCATATATTTACAACCTCCACTAATACATTCCCAATAATTTCATCTTAGGAAATCTCAGACTCTTTTCTCCTTCCCTTAAGCGACCTGGGATCACTGAAGGCTGTGCCTTTTCAACTCACCGGTAGCGATGCCATTGTTGGGCCTTCTGCTAGGAAGCTCTTCCAAATTGTGTGTAGTTGTGTGTGCGATCTCTGCAAGCAGCAGGTTATAAATGATTTCTGGAAGCCCCGCCCTCTGGGCCCCTTTCACTTGCTAAATCTCTTCTAGAAAGATTTCCAGCAGATGAGAAGGTGTGGGCTATCATAAATAGAATCAATCACAGCTATGTCCTTGAAATGGATGTGTTGTGGTGCAATAGAAACTTCATTGAGGAAGTTGTGGTTGATAAAGGATTAGCAGGAAAAATTCATAATTATGTGTGATGAAATGAGTGGGTGAGTGGCTCTATAATCCAGCCTACATGCCTCTCACCAAGTATTTATCCCTCTGAGCAGAACCCACCCAAAAGGTACACATGTTTCTACCTTGAACAATGGCAAAGAATTGATAGTCCTGGAGGTAAGGTCTCCCTTCCAGAGGTCCTGGGAGATCATAGAAATTGATCCTCAGCAGACCTGTAGATGGAGATAATAAAGTCTTTGTGTCATGTCCTTTCCAACAGTGTTTTAGCCTTTGTGTTTTATCCCCTTGGTGAGCTTCCAACATACATCAATCAAGACTGGACATTTAAGAAGAAAAATTATTTGTAATAAGAACACTTGAATAAGTATGATTTAGATATGATGAACTACTCAATAAATTATAACATACCCAATTAATGACACATTTTAGAGTCATTAAAAAAAGTTAAATAAAACAATAAAAAACAAGTTAAGTCAGAAAGTTTTTCAACATTAAGGTTTCCAAGTGGAACGTAATGAACAAAATAAACTGATGAACAAAATAGAAACAGAGGCATGGATACATGGAACAGACTATCATTTAACGGAAGGAGGAGATGAAAAAGGGGGAAGGGGTTAGCCAAACAACATGTATGCATAACCCTAGACACAGACAACATGTGGTGATGGTGACAGGAAAGGGCGGCCAGGGGCTGGTTTTAGGTGGACAAATGTATGGGGGAGGGGGAAAATGCGGACATCTGTGTCAACAGATGTGAACAATAAAAGTAAAATAAATTTTTTTTAATTGAAAGATTCCCTCTTGCCAAAGGGAACTCATGGAATATTGATACCATGAGAGCAAGCCCAAGCGAGCCTGCTGGAGAGGCCAGGTGGAGAACTAAGGCTCCTTGATCAACTGTCAGACATGTGAGTGAGGCCATCAGGGACTGTCCAACACTAAAGAAGTCACCAGCTTACTACACCTGCACGAGAGAGCAGACAAAACCTACACAAGAACCATTCAGCTGATCCCAGCCAAAATTGTCAACCCCCAAAATCATGATCTCTCAGATTCATCACTATTTCTAGCAACTAGACATCAGCAATGGATAAGTTATGTAATTCTGAAATATATACAGATGAATTTACTGATATTTAGAGATTTGCTTCAAAAGAAGCCAGGGGTGCTCTAGCCCAGTGGCTCAGTTGGACAAAGCATTGTCCTGTACACTGGAAAAAAAGTTGCAGATTTGGTTTGATCCCAGTCTGAGTACATACCTGGGTTTTGGGTTGGATCACCATTCGGGGCACATACGTGAGCAACCAATCCCCCCCCCCCCCCCTCACTCTCTCCCTCTCTCCTTTTCCATCTCCCTTCCCCTCTCTCTAAAAAAAACCAATACCCACATTCTTGGGTGATAATTTAAAAAAAGAAACTAAGGGTGAGGTGAGTAGAGGTATGAATGCACAAGATGGGTTATAGGATGATAACTGTTAAAGATGATGAGTATATGAGGGCTTATTGTACTATTGTCTCTACATTTGGTGATGTTTGAAATGGAAATTTCCCATAACAAATAATTAAAGGAAAAGAAGCTAGGGAATGGAGATAGGGAAAAAGGAAGGAATGAAGGAAAATCACTCTTCTATTAGAAAGTGAGTTCTGCAATGTAGCACAGCCAAATCATAGACAGATTCATTACTGAACAGACACCTGACTCCTGGGCCAGGCCCTCTCCATCCCCCAACATGGTCAGGGGCAGGAAATTTCCACAGGAGAAGCAGCCCAGGTAGGAATATTTTCTTTATTACTTGAGAAAATCCTCATGGCAGGTAGGTCTGTCATTAGTAATGCTGAGACCTTTGATGAAAAATTACCTTTATTTGTTGGGATGTATTTTTTTTTTAAATCTAGTTTGGGGGAAGAAACATTTGTCAGAATGAGACAGAATAGTAAGAAGCTAGGAAACTTTTTTGGCAAGTGGAATGGGGAAACTGAGACAGACAACTGAACAAACTAGCTGAGCAATTTACTGTCGGTTACAGAGGTCGCCTCCTTAGAGATGATATCTAGGCCTCTGTTGTATTTGAGCTCCAGGTTCAGAAAAACAGCAAACCCTGTGGGCCACACAAGGCCCAGCTGCAATGACTTGTGCCAACCAATCAGTGGAGGCCATGATTCTGAAAGGAATCACATGGAAAACTCAGGAATATTCTATTGAGATCTCCCCTAAGACCTGCCCTAAACTTCCAGCCTTTAAAAAGCCTCAAAACAAAGGACCCAGCATAAGCCTTCTCCTTCCTGGGAGCACATCCATGTCTTGCCCTTTCTTCTCTCCTTCCCGCAGAGCGTGCATCACCTAAACTCTAAGGGACTCCGAAAAGCTGTCTCCAGCCCCACCTTTCTCTGACTTTCCAGTTAGCTAACAGCAGCCCTACCTTGCACACTTCTTCCTGATAACGTTTCTAGTCACCTCAAGCAACCCCACCTTGGCTCTCCTATTGCTTCACCTATCCTAAACCCTTCCTTTATTTCACCATCCACAACTTTCAGAAACAGTCTCACAATCACCTAGTTCTGTGAAATCTTTCCTGCATGCAACCAAGAACTCACAACATTACGGGTGGCACCTATGTTTTTATTCATCCAGGCCTGGTCACAATCCAGTGACAAAAGTGTCCACTCAGGACTGGAAAGCCTATGGAAGCACGTTCTCCCCTTGAGGTTGGATTGTTTTCAGATCCAGCACAGCCACAGGAACTGGCTGACGGTACTTGTTCAACTTGCTATTTTCCTGCTCGTTTCTTCCATTAGACTGCCTGTTGGGCCATGATATGGTAGGACCCAAATTCCTGAGCCCTTTGACCTGCCCACACCTGCAATCACCCACCTGTGATCACACAAATTCTTTCTCTGAAGCCTAATTTCTCTCCTGGAAAATGAAGTACAGGTACATAAATTCAGGAATATGTGAAGACTTTATCAGATTTGGTCCAAATGACCAAAAGCAAAGTGAACCTGAGAATTTCATACTTTTCACTATTGTAGTAAGAAGGATTCATTTACAATGTCGAAAAACCAGTCTCCAAATACTAAAAACCTCCAGACTTAAATCTGGAAATAAGAAGGGAAACCTTTCATTACTTGCCCAAGTCCCCTTCCACTCTGACTTGGGGGCAGGGTGAGATAGTGGACTCAGGCTTAGGAGTCTAGAGGAGCAAGAGAGGCACCGTTTTTGGAGTAAAGCAATTCAGCACATGATTGAGGACTGAGCTACCTATCAAAGTGTAGCTGTGGTTTGTACCTGGGTCTGGACTTGGGTTGCATGTGAAGAGAAACTTGAAACTCTTGTATCAGGAATTACCACCTGATGCACATTTCATATCCCATGTATCAGGCCTGCAGTAAGACTCATGCCTGCTTACATTCAATGTGCTCAAAGCAGCCCGGAGCAGGAACTTCAGACAACCAAGTGTGGGTCCTGAGTTATATGAGGTGACTGGGTACTTAATAAATAGTTTAAATTCATTGGCATTGTCAGAGCTGCCCCACAACTACCGCTAAAGCCTCCCCTTTCCCTTCTCAAAAGGACATTTAGAACACACACACACACACACACACACACACACACACACACACACACACAATTTATCACCATTTATGCCATGAACTATGGATCACGGCCTCATCCACCAGGTGTCAGTCTGAAGAGCACTGCCTAGGGGTACTCACTCACTCACTCACTCACTCACTTACTCCTGAGATTATGTCAAGTCTCTTTGTTACCAACTCCCTTTGGGTCCCTTTATATACACTTTAAAGAAGAGTTCAATCCTTATCCCTTTAATGTCTGTCTCCGGCCCTAAACTAAACTGTTTGCCTTGTTGGCAGCTCTGCATTCTGCATCCAGCACAGGGCCCTGCCAGGGCAGGTGCTCTGTTTATTGCCCTCAGCAGCAGCCATAGCCGGGAAGGAAGTGGAGGTGAACCGGATCCAATCGGATAGTGAAGGGTCTGGAAGACCAAATACCTAGGAATAAGTCTGATACAAGCGGGCAAGCTCTTCACACTGGCAAAATCCAAACATTGCTGAAACATATTAAAGAATATACAAACAAATTCAGACCTCTTCCATGCTCCTGGATTGGATGTCTCAATATTCTTAAGATGTAAGTTCTCCTTAAATATAAGATTTTTTTTTAAAAAATTTCTTTTTCTGTCTGCCTTGCTCTTCACTTGGAAACAGGATTCCAACCTCACATCAGCACCATGGACAACACCACAGAGAGGAAAGCTTTGCAGACTTGGCTATCAAGGATAGTATTAGAACAGAACTCACTGGTGTTTATTTTTTTTTAATTTGAATAAATTGTGAATAGCCAAACCAGAGGAAATATTGAATTGTCTTTCCAACCTCTCTACAGAAAATAATGCTACAAAAATCTTTGTCATATTTAGCAGTAACCAAAATATGTTTGTTTTTTTTTAAAAAGAATTTTAGGGTATGTCTAACTTTTAATAATAAAGATAATACTGTAATATTTTTTTTTAACATTTTTAATGTTTGTTGTATTTGGTAATTCTTTAAACTTTATAACTTGTGATGATCAATAGTTCTAGGTAAACATTCAATTTCGTGTTCACAATTTTGCATTCTTTTTCCTAAATCATGTGAAATTCAAGTTGTATAAACTCTAGGCTCAACAAAATTTGGATGTAGTCTTCTGGGTAGAATTAAAATTAGATGCTTAGTGAACAATTCATCTATAAAAATCCAAATTTAGAGTTTAGCTGTCACTCATACAACACCTGAGAAATCAGGTAACCAAGAGATTTGGTAGATGGAGAGGAATGGAAATAAGGCCAAAGACTCAGAACTTACTGTTTTGAAGGTGTCATATCAGTCACAGACAAGCAAAAGTCACCAAGATTAGCAGGCTTTAGGGAATAAAACTGTCTTTCTATCCTTTGAGATATGCCTGATCTGCTGGGAGATTTGCATTGGGGAGGATTGAGAAAATTGGAGTCTGGGAAAGTCCTTCAATTTCTTCAAATAATTTCCATTGAACACTGATGCCTGGGCTCTCTATGTCATATCTTAGTATCTGAGACATCACTACTGGCTACCATGAGCACAAAGAAGATTAAGTTATGTATAATAATCCACCTGAAGATGACTGAGTTGAAGAATATCATTCAAAGATAGGGCAATTATTTTGAGTTTGTTTAGCAGGGCCACCAGATAGGATTGTCTAGGTATTCCTCTTTCTCTAAAATATTAATGAGATAAAATATCCTTGGTTGAGGAGTATCAAATAGAAAGAGAGAGAGAGAGAGAGAGAGAGAGAGAGAGAGAGAGAGAGAGAGAGAGAAATGTGACCAAGAGTAAGATAAAGAAGGTGAAAAAATGAGATTGTGCCTAATCAAAAGCTCAAGAGTTTATGGATACTGCCGGCAGGAGGGGGGGGGGGGGGGGCGGGACATTTAATTTCAATATAAAATGAAACCTGGAAGCATAAGTGTTTTCTCTTTGCCGCGACCAACACAGCTGGAGAGCAGAAGAGTCCTGTGTAGGGGCGATGGGGATCAAGAAAAAGAAAGAGACAGACACAGAGACAGTAGGGAAAGCTGGGACCAGGTGGGACACTGTTCTTGGATGTAGAGATTATGTTTCAAAGCTAGTGCAGCATGTTTCTAGATACAGTGTGATACCAGGAAGTTTTACTGGAGTTTAAGACAGGAGATTATGTGAAATCATGCTTAAAGATCAGGCTGTAATTCTTCCTTCTTGTGGGTTCTTGGAATCATCAGAGCTGCCTGGACCCTGATCATTGGATCCACACCTGGTACCTGGCTGAACTTAGATAATTACACCCACACCCAGGTGCCTGAGCGAAAGATCAGGACTGACAGCATCCCTGCCTTTGGTGAGGTATGTCTCCTGGACATTGCTTTGCTGATGCCTCTGGACTCAGCCAAGGACCCTAGGCTCAGTAGCCTCCCAGATGCTCTCAACAAAGAAGAAAGGCCTGAAGAGTGCCATTAGTAATGCATTGCCACCTCAAGGCTTCTGGATGTTAGGCTGGATGAAGGTGAAGGAAAGAATCGTTCCAGTTAGTAAGGTTGGAGTTGAAGAAGACGCTATGGCAATGGACGTGGTGAGAGATGACACGATTGATGCCTGAGGTAGTCCTTGTGGACAAAGACGCTATTTCCATAAGACTTACCTTTGCTTTGACGTACCAGGCTCTGCTTTATTTTTGTTTATCTTTGTTGTTGAAAGTATTACAGATATCCCGCTTTTCCCTTCAGTGACCCCCCTCCCACTTTCTTAAATCTGCCTTGGTATGTTTCTAGGAATAGTGTCTTCTGAGTAGGGTGTCTGCTAAGTGGATCTCTGGACTTGCTAAGAAGCTGAAGATGAATCAGAACCCCTGAAGTTGTCATTCTGATATCTTGGCAAGAACACAAAAAAGCTGAGAATGGAGGGTGGACACAATCACTACAGAGAAAACATTCCTGGAGAGAAGGGGAGATATGAGCCGGACTGGTTGTCAGATGTGATATGAAGCTGCAGGTGCTATACATCACCTATTGCTGCCTCTGAAAATGTGGATTACATTTATTCTGTGTCTGTTTCGACATATAGACTTGGCATGTGTGAGGTATTTTGCCCCATTAGTGCACACATTGAAAAGAACTAACTGTACCTGAGAACTTATAGTCAGTTCTCTCCACGAGCCCCAGGTCCTGGTTTAAATGGTGAAATCCTGAACTCTGTCTTGAGCTTGTTGCAGTTTTTGTATTACACTTTGGAATTCCTTACAGAGTGGTCAGAGTTTGGGGTATGTGGGAAGTGTGAATGTCTCTGGAGCCTGATGGTGGGACAGTACTAGTCTAGGATACCTGTTCATGAGTCACAAGGCAACATAGCCATGCCCTGGTGTAGTCTTCTCCACGTGATTATGGCCGTCCCTCTGACTCACCTTTGAACAATAGGATGTGACAGGAGTGACACTGCATGACTTCTAGAGCTAGGTCCCATTACCCCTTGTACCTTCTGCTTGAGCTTTTTCATGGGTTCTCTGTGGCAGAAGCCAGTCACCATTCATTAAATCCCAAACCCCTGAGACCTCTGTGGTTTGAAGAGGTCTAAGACACGAAGGTCATGTGAAGAGAGAAATAACCAGCCAGCCCCAAGCTGTTTCTGCCAACCCAAGTGAAGTATTATATCAGACATGAGGAAAGCATCCATCAGAAAACTGCACTTCCCACCACAATTTTATTAAGGCCACATGATACACTACCCATATGAGTGCAGTAAACCTGCAAAACAGAGAGAGATAATAATAAATTATTGTTTTAAACCAATATATTTTGGGGAGTTTTGTTATTCAGTAATGATTAAGTGGGACAACATCAAAACCAGAGTCTGGTCACTGCTTCCTGGTGTATAAATTTTTCTTTTTTTAATAATAAATTTTCGCCTTGCAGGTCTAAAATGGTGACAATTCATTATTAAACATGCTCCAGGCTTCTGCCCACATAAATTGGAAAAATTTTGCAATTGTTTAAATAACAGAAAAATCTTTGAGGCAAATCTTTTTGTTTCTTCAAATAGTCCTTGGATAACAATTTTGTAAGTGCACCCTGGCCGGGAGGCCCAGTTAGTTGGAACATCATCCTGTACACCAAAAGCTTGTGGGTTTGACTCCCAGTGAGAGCACATATGGAAGGCAACCAAACTGATGATTTTCTTTCTCATTGATTTCTCTCTCTCTCTCTCTCTCTCTCTCTCTCTCTCTCTCTCTCTCTCTCAATCAACAAAAATATATTCCCAGGTGAGGATTAAAAAATAATTTTTAAGTTCTGGCCTTGTCTTTCTCTTTATTTCCCCCAGTGCATCTTACAAAAAAGATGCACGGAGTCAATATATATTAAACATCCTTATGATAAAGGAACAATTAAGATTTTACCCTGATTTGTCTCAAAGTACAAAGTTCCTTCCCAAAACCCTAAGTTATAGCACTTTGTAGGCAGAGAGGCACCTGAAGTCTTAGTTTAGCTATCTGAAATTGGGGAAGGATTTTGCTTCAGTTTGTAACATTCCTAACCACTACATGGTAAGAATATGGTTCCAATGTCTTCTCAGCTATTTCAGGAGCCTGTCTCTTACTCCTTGTATCAGAGAAATGTTTATCCACTTTGTTCTCTGATCTCTCCCACAATATTCTCAGACCCTTTTTGGTGATAATCACAGAATCTTTTATCCCCCCTCTCTCTTTCCCCCATCTAAAGCAAGAAGCAGATCTTGTTTTCAGGGGTTTTAATTACAAAGTGTGGGAGAAGGGTGAGAACCCATGTTGTTAGTGAACTATGGGAATCAGTCACTTATGTGGAGGGGTCTCCCTGACAATGGGGTGTCTGGTCACATCCTTCTCTAAGCGACAGTCACTGAGGACAGGGACACATTTCTCCACACATGCATCATCTTCACAGATCCTGGGTCAAATCAATGTGGAAAAGCACAATATTAGCTACCATTTACTGAAACCTGGAAGAGAATAAGTGTCAGAAAGATAGCATGTCACCAAACAAACTTACCGTCTTCCTATCCTTTTCTACCCTACACACACACCATCCACCAGAAACTTCTAGTCAAACTCTAAAACCCAACAGGCATGCATTTGGAGGGGGAGGTTGTTTTTCTAGAACCTGGGGATCAAAGCAGGGAGTGACCATTGGAGAGCCAGCTCTGAGTCAGCCCACCTCCACAAACTGTTATTGAGTGCCAAAGGAAAGAAGGATAGAGAGGCCATAGAGACCTGGACATCAATCCAGAGACAGGGCCACCCAGGGGCTCAATCAGAAATTGACTCTTGTGTAATCGAAAATATAAAGGAAGAAGAGAAATTAAGACACCTTTCAACTAATATTTACAAGGTAAACGAAGATTGTTATTAGTGTATTAAATTTGACAGAAAAATAGTAAACCTGTCTCCATCCCCACCTTCCTCTGATTTTCCAGTGAGCTATCGGCACCCCCACCTTGGCCCAATGTTTCATTATAACGTTTCTAGTGACCCCATCAGCCCCACCTTGCCCCACTTCTTCCTCATAACGTTTCTAGTGACCACAGGCAGCCCCACCTTGGCTCTCCTATTGCTTCACCTATCCTAAATCCTTCCTTTATTTCACCATCCACAACTTTCAGAAACAGTCTCACAATCATCTAGTTCTGTGAAATCTTTCCTGCATGCAACCAAGAACTCACAACATTACGGGTGGGCCCTATGTTTTTATTCATCCAGGCATGGTTACTGTGCAGTGACAAAAGTGTCCACTCGGGACTGCAAAGCCTATGGAAGCACATTCTCCCTTTGAGGTTGGATTGTTTTCAGATCCAGCACAGCCACAGGAACTGGCGGACAGTACTTGTTCAACTTGCTATTTTCCTGCTCGTTTCTTCCATTAGACTCCCTGTTGGGCCATGATATGGTAGGACCCAAATTCCTGAGCCCTTTGACCTGCCCACACCTGCAATCACCCACCTGTGATCACACAAATTCTTCTCTGAAGCCTAATTTATCTCCTGTAAAATGAAGTACAGGTACATAAATTCAGGAATATATGAAGACTTTATCAGATTTGGTCCAAATGACCAAAAGCACATGTGAACATGAGAATTTCATACTTTTCACTTATGTAGTAAGGATTCATTTACTATGTAAAAAAATCCAGTCTCCAAATATTAAAAACCTTCAGACTTAAATCTGGAAATAAGAAGGGAAACCTTTCATTAGTTGCCCAAGTCCCCTTCCACTCTGACTTGGGGGCGGGATGAGATAGTGGACTCAGGCTTAGGAGGGTAGAGGAGCAAGAGTGGCCCCCTATTGGAGTAAAGCAATTCACCACATGATTGAGGGCTGAGGGAAGAACCTGTCAAAGTGTAGCTGTGGTTTGTAACTGGGTCTGGATTTGGGTTGTATGTGAAGAGAAACTTGAAACTCTTGTATCAGGTGTTACCACCTGATGCACATTTCATATCCCATGTATCAGGCCTGCAGTAAGACTCATGCCTGCTTACATTCAATGTGCTCAAAGCAGCCCGGAGCAGGAACTTCAGACAACCAAGTGTGGGTCCTGAATGGTATGAGGTGACTGGCCACTTACTGAATTATTTAAGTTCATTGACATCATCAGCGATGCTCCACAACTACCACTAAAGCCTCCCTTTTCCCTTCTCAAGAGGACATTTAGAACACACACACACATACACACACACACACACACACACACACAAAATTGATGCCATGAACTATGGATCATGGCCTCATCCTCCAGGTGTCAGTTCGAAAAGCACTTCATAGGGGCACTCACTCACTCACTCATGAGATTATGTCAAGTCTCTTTGTTACCAACTTCCTTTGGGTCCCTATCATACAACTTAAAAAAAGAGTTCAATACTTATCCCTTTAATGTCTGTCCCCTGCCCTACACTAATCTGTTTGCCTTGTTGTCAGCTATGCACTGTGTCCAGCACATGGCCTACCAGAGCAGATGCTTTCTGTTTATTGACATCATCATCATCAGCCATAATCAGGAACCAAGTGGAGGTGAACCAGAAACAATTTGATAACAACAGGTCAGGAAGTCCAAATACCTAGGAGTAAATCTGATACAGGTGTGCAAGGTCTTCACACTGGCAACTTCCAAACTTTGCTGAAATCTAACGCAGGGCCTGGGGACCGTTCTGGGGAGGAGCCAGTCATGACCCCCTCTCTTCAGGTGCCTACCTGGTTTAGAAAACTGCTGCTCCCGGGACTCTCTGCCTTCTCTTCTGACAACAGCAATGAGGGAATGACATGCGTGCATGCATACGTGCGTGTGTGCCTGCCTGTGTGTGCCTGCCTGTGTGTGTGTGTGTGTGTGTGTGTGTTGTGTGGGAGTGTGTCCTCCAATGGATGTCGACAAAGCAGACAGAGAGACAGACAGAGGTTCAATTTTCAAGTGCTCTCTCATCTCTCCTCGAAATCTGCTTCCAGCCACAACTCAGATGAAGGGGTCCACACACTGCTGTCTTCTGAGAGGATGTGAGCCCAGGCAGGTGGGCCTGGGTTTAAAGACCAGTGGGCACTGCCTGGAGGGAGCCAAGTTTATTCCCACTTTGTCTGGCTGACTCTGCCCCATAGATAGTTTCTCTCTTGACTTGACAGTCTATTTTAAAATGTCAAACACCACAAGGCGAGAACGTAGGTATTTGGTTTTAGAAATTACAGAGGCCCTAGTTGGTGTGTCTCAGTGGTTGAGTGTCCACCCGTGAACGAAGCGGTCACCGGGTCAATTCTGTCACATGCCCAGGTTGCAGGCTCCATCGCCAGTTGTCCAGGAGGTAGCTGATCAATGATTCTCAGACCAGGTTGAGGGAGGACACTGGTGTCATCGAAGGTCCCAAGGGCTGTGAGGAACCACCCAGCTTGGATGGAGGGTCAGACATTGGGCAGAAAAAGAGATGCCCAGGACCCTGGACAGAGGCCCTCATGACCCAGAATCTTCTCCAGATGGATGAGTCCCTGGAACTTAGGGCTTCCCTGGAGAGGAAGCCTGAGTGCGACCTGCCACCCACTTGCAGGGACCCACGCATGTGCACAGCAGAGGAAGGATGCCCGCCCCACCCATTCCAAGATCAGAACAGTGTGGTTGAAGTGGAAAAGTGCTCCCATACACACCCTCGCGCATTCACCCTGTGCTTCTGGCCAAGTCCCCGCCCACCGCAGGCCAACCACCTGCAGCAGCACTTTGTCCTGAAAGGCTGTGGAGACCCTGGACTAGGGGCCCATTGTGTCTCCATTCCTTCAGACACAGCACTGAGCTGTGAACAGGACTTTATCTGGGAGGAGCATCCGGGAGACACACGGAGTCTCTCCCCACCTGGAGCCCTCCTACACCTGCACCTGTAATTCCTTCACCGCAGTGTCCCACCTGTGGTTTCCTGCTCAAACACATGCACATGCACTCACAGGGCCTGGTCATTCAAGCAGAGATGGGAGCCCTGGCCTTTAGAGAATCCCTAGTTCTGTTGGAATGACTCTGGAAGCACAAGGGAAAGGAGCACAGAATTCTGAGCGGAGGCCATGTTGAATGAAAGTTCCATCTAGTTGCACTTAGAGGGAGGGCAACAGGAGAGTGTGTCTGAACACCTCTCAGGATGAGGGACACTTGCTGAGGGGGCCCTGAACCCATGCCCCCCAAATCCTCATGGCACTCACTCCTGAGTGAACACAGTTCATCAGCGGCTCTGACAGAGGTGGGAGCCAAAGTCCAGGACTTTCCCAAATGTACAGCCACCCCCCTCCCTGGGTTCCCAGACCTGGACCCCAGACAGGCCATGGCCACCAAGCCAGGAAAGTCTCTGTCCCCTTTCTTGGCTGTACTGAAGGAGAGGAGCTCCAGACCTGGCTGTACCAGCCGAGGCCCGCCCTGTTCACACAAACACAGGCTGAAGTGAGCATGCCCAAATGCTGTGTGACCAAGCAAAGGTTTCTAAACTCAAAAATGATCATACACACAAGAACCACTGGATTGGTTCTAATTCCAGGGTGAACCTGGATCCTAGTGATATATATGGTTTGCGGAGGATCAGGGTCAGTGGTGGAGGGAGGGATAAGATAAGGGGTGCAAGGGAAGGAACCGGGGTGGGACTGAGACAGTTTAACCACAGAGAGAGGGATAGACACAGGGGCACGCACGGGGTGGGTGAGTGATAAATGGGGTAAAGGATAAAGAGGGAAGGAGAGAGGGCATGGCCTTAGAAAGTTTAAGAAGGTGAGGATGGGGGAAAAAAGAAGTAAAATGATGAGAGGGATGGTAGAAAGTGATAATAGAGAGGGAAGGGACTAAAGTTGAGAAAGAGGAACTCTCAGAGAGTGACAACATGTGTTCTGTGGGGGAGTGGGGACAGAAAAGAGGCTGGGAGAGGAGATGCAGACACCCAGGGAAAGAAGGAGAAACCAAGAGACCAAAGAGAGGGGTCCATGGAGGAGGACTCAGGCCTTGAACCCTCGAGTGGAGTAGAGAGAAAGAGCCTGGCCTCAGGCACAGGGTCAAGGCAGTGAGGATGATAGCGGAGAGGCCAAGGCAGGGGGAGGGCAGACAGGGAAGGGCCAGCAGTCGGTTATAAAAAATCAAATGAGCAGGGGAAGGTGGGCTGACATGGTGAGACACTGGGAGGCTGAGAGGTTGTGTCAAGGCAGGCCCAGGCTGATGTTGATAGTCACTTATTCCCCCCCCCCACACCCCGAATTTCAGTTATGAGAGAGGGGACCCCTCCAGCAAGCACACAGGTAGTCTGGGGAGACACGTGGTCACCATCGTTTCCAGCGTTGTCCACAAGGTCATAGACAGACCCGAGGGTCTCGCTGGCGAGGTGGCCAGCAGCAGAGTCGGAGGCAGGCAGGAGGGTCCCGCTGCACAGCTAAGGGGTGACGATGGCCATGATGGTGCATTCTGCCATGGGAAGGCTGTCTTCTGTGAGCCAGTGAGTGACAATAGCAAGTGCTGTGAGTGAAGGAGAGTGCGAGGAGGGTCCCTCTCGCTGGTGGGTGTGTGACCATGACCAGAGCCAGGCAGAAATGAATGCCACCCTGAGTCCTGCTGGCCCCTCCCTTTGCCCACACGTGTGTCAGTCAAAGGACCATAATGGAGAAGAGCTGGGAGGCCCTGGGTGTGTCTGGGTGTGAAAGGAAATGTATTTGGGACTGAGAACACCTGGCAGTCCATGTGGTGTAGACGGGGGAGTAAACCTCGGAGTTCTTTGAGCCTCTGGGGTTCTTGGTGTGATTGGCTGACTCCACAAAACCTGGGATGGTAGGAGAGTAGCTGTGTGACTCCAGAGTCCCTGAGGACCATGGGTGAAGTCATGGAGACCTTGGGGAGGAACCTGGTGAGGTCTGTGAAGCGAATCCTTGGTTTCCTGTGCGTGGATGGGGGTGGTGGGAGAGTAGCTGGGTGCCTCCATGGAGTCCATGAGGCCTTGGGGTGAAGGACTAGTCAATGGCAGGACAAACATGTGATAGATGGTGTGTGAGCAGGGTAAGCCTGAAAACCTGCTAGAAGTGGGTGTAGAGCTAAGTGACTCACGTGACCATGGATTCTGATCTGAGAGAGGAATGTGGAGCCCTGTGGTGGGGAGGTGAGGGAGGGGGCGGAGATGGTGGCTACACAGCTGAAGTCACCATGGCAGAGGATGGAAAGTAACCTGGGCTCCCTGATGACGAGAAGCCTCTTTCGCCCGGGTTTTTTTTTGTTTTGTTTTGTTTTGTTTTTTTTTTGAGAGAAGACTGGGAAGCTGAGTGAGTTTGGAAACACAGGGCCGACGGTTCTGGTTCCAATTTTGGAGAGGAGCCAGACATGAGCCACTCTCTTCAGGTTCCCACCTGGTTGTGAAACCTTCTGCCCCCTCTTCTGACCAGCAATGGAGGGTATGGGGATGTGTGTGTGTGTGTGTGTGTGTGTGTGTGTGTGTGTGTGTGTGTGTGTGTTATATGGGAGTGTGTTGTCCAAAAAATTGTGGAAGTCAACAAAGCAGACAGACAGGCAGACAGACATTCATTTCCCAAGAGCTCTGTCCTCGGTCCTGGAAATTCGCCTGTAGCCCAAGCTCTTAGGAATAGGTCCACACACTGCTGTCCTCTGAGAGGATGTGAGCCCAGAGAGGAGGGCATGCGTTTAATTACCAGTGGGCGGGGCTTGGGAGAGCCCAGGTGGATCATGGGAAAAGAGGGGCGGGTTTCACATCCCTATCCCAGGTTATTCCAACTTTGTCAGGCTCACTCTGCCCAACACAACATTGCTCTCTTGACTTGATAATGTTTATTATTAAAATACCAAGCGAGAACGTAGGTATTTGGTTTTATAAATTTACAGAGGCCCTCGCCGGTTTGTCTCAGTGTTTATAGTCAGATGCGGACTGAAGGATCACAGGCTGAGTTCTGGGTGAAGGGCACCTGGTACTCCTGGGCAGGCTCCATTATCTGGTGGATGTTTTTCTTTCCCTCACTCCCCTCCCTTCCACTATCATTATCTCTAGGAAAATTAATGGGCGGAAAAAGGCCTCTGTTGAGGACTTAAAAAAAAAGAGAGAGAGATTTACATTAGAAACTTATTAATTTTCTAGTTCCATGGGAAAGCTGGCTGAGTGGAAGTTCTACAACTAGAGGGAAAGACAAAAGAGCATTGAGACGTGCCAAGCACTGAAAAGCTGAGGTAAGGAGCCACGTGATCCGGGCTGGTGGCCGGCATTGCTTTCTTCAACCCGAAGGTAGACAAGCCCCCATTACTCTGAAATCCAGTTTCTGGGGAGACTCCGGGAACCCAAACTCCTACGAGGAGAAACTGGACTGTCTGCTACAGTTCATGGCATAAATTGTGATAGTGTGTTTGAGTGTGTGTGTGTGTGTGTGTGTGTTCTAAATGTCCTTTTGAGAAGAGAAAAGGGAGGTTTTAGTGGTAGTTGTGGAGCATCTCTGATGATGCCAATGAACTCAAATAATTTAGTAAGTCCCCAGTCACCTCATACCATTCAGGACCCACACTTGGTTGTCTGAAGTTCCTGCTCCGGGCTGCTTTGAGCACATTGAATGTAAGCAGGCATGAGTCTTACTGCAGGCCTGACACATGGGATATGAAATGTGCATCAGGTGCTAATTCCTGATACAAGAGTTTCAAGTTTCTCTTCACATGCAACCCAAATCCAGACCCAGTTACCAACCACAGCTACACTTTGATAGGTTCTTCCTTCAGCCCTGGACCATGTGCTGAATTGCTTTACTCCAAAAAGAGGCCTCTCTTGCTCCTCTACATTCCTAAGCCTGAGTCCACTAATCTCACCCGCCCCAAGTCAGAGTGGAAGGGGGACTTGGGCAGTAATGAAAGGTTTCCCTTCTTTATTTCCAGATTTAAGTCTGAAGGTTTTTAATATTTGGAGACAGGATTTTAACATAGTAAATGAATCTCTCTTACTACATAAGTGAAAAGTATGAAATTCTCATATTCACATGTGCTTTTGGTCATTTGGACCAAATCTGATAAAGTCTTCATATATTCCTGAATTTATGTACCTGTACTTCATTTTCCAGGAGAGAAGTTAGGCTTCAGTGAAAGAATTTGTGTGATCACAAGTGGATGATTGCAGGTGTGGGCAGGTCAAAGGGCTCAGGAATTTTGGTCCTACCATATCATGGCCCAACAGGGAGTCTAATGGAAGGAACTAGCAGGAAAATAGCAAGTTGAACAAGTACGTTCAGCCAGTTCCTGTGACTGTGCTGGATCTGAAAACAATTCAACCTCAAGGGGAGAATGTGCTTCCAAATGCTTTCCAGTCCCGAGTGGACACTTTTGTCACTGCACAGTGACCAGGCCTGGAGAATAAAAACATAGGGCCACCCTTAATGTTGTGAGTTCTTGGTTGCATTCAGGAAAGCTTTCACAGAACCAAAGTGATTGTGAAACTGTTTCTGAAATTGTGGATGGGAAATAAAGGAAGGGGTTTAGGATAGGTGAAGCAATAGGAGAGCCAAGGTGGGGCTGCCTGTGTCACTAGAAACGTTATCAGGAGAAGTGGGGCAAGGTGGGCTGATTGGGTCACTAGAAACCTTATCATGAAACATTGGGCCAAGGTGGGGGTGCCGATAGCTCACTGGAAAATCAGAGGAAAGGTGGGGCTGGAGACAAGTTTTACTATTTTACTGTCAAATTTAATACACTAATAGCAATCTTCCGTTACCTTGTAAATATTAGTTGAAAGGTGTCTTAATTTCTCTTCTTACTTTATAGTTTTGATGACACAGAGTCAATTTGTGATTGAGTCCCTGGGTGGCAGTGTCTTCTGGATTGACATCAGGTCTCTATGGGCCCTCATCCTTCTTTCCTTTTGGCACTCAATACCCTGTTTGTGGGAGGTGGGGCTGACTCAGAGCTGGCTCTCCAAGGCTCTACACTCCCCGCTTCGATCCCAGGTTCTAGAAAACAACTCCCCCCCCTGAAGATGCATGCCTGTTGGGTTTTAGAGTGTGACTAGGAGTTTCTGGTGGATGGTGTGTGTAGGGTAGAAAAGGATAGGAAGACGGTAAGTTTGTTTGGTGACATGCTATATTTCTGACACTTATTCTCTTCCAGGTTTCAGTAAATAGTCAGCCAATATTGTGCTTTTCGACATTGATTGGACCCAGGATCTTGAAGATGATGCAGGTGTGGAGAGATGTGTCCCTGTCCTCAGTGACTGTCGCTAGAGAAGGATGTGACCAGACACCCCATTGTCAGGGGAGACCCCTCCACATAAGTGACTGATTCCCATAGTTCACTAACAACATGGGTTCTCACCCTTCTCCCACACTTTGTAATTAAAACCCCTGAAAACTTAACAGTATTTGCTTCTTGCTTTAGACAGGTAAAAGAGAGAGGGGGGATAAAAGATTCTGTGATTATCACCAAAAAGGGTCTGAGAATATTGTGGGAGAGATCAGAGAACAAAGTGCATAAACATTTCTCTGATACAAGGAGTAACAGACAGGCTCGTGAAATAGCTGAGAAGACATTGGAACCATATTCTTACCATGTAATGGTTAGGATGTTAGAAACTCTCAAGCAAAATCCTTCTTCAATTTCAGATAGCTAAACTAAGACTTAGGTGTCTCTCTGCATACAAAGTGCTATAATTTGGATTTGGGTAAGAAACTTTTGTACTTTGAAAAAAATCAGGGTACAGTCTTAATTGTTCCTTAATCATAAGGATGTTTAATATATATATTGACTCTGTGCATCTTTTTTGTAAGATGCACTGGGGGAAATAAAGAGGATGACAAAGCCAGAACTTAAAATAATTTTTTAATCCTCAACCTGGGAATATATTTTATTGATTTTTAGGGAGAGAGAGAGAGAGAGAGAGAGAGAGAGAGATGAGAGAGGAGAGAGAGAGGAGAAATCAATGAGAAGAAAAACATCAATTTGGTTGCCTTCCATATGTGCTCTGACTGGAGTCAAACCCACAACCTTTTGGTGTACAGGATGGTGTTCCAACTGACTGGGCCACCCGGACAGGGTGCACTTACAAAATTGTAATCCAAGGACTATTTGAAGAACCAAAAAGATTTGCCTCAAAGATTTTTCTGTTATTTAAACAATTGCAAATTTTTCCCAATTTATGTGGGCAGAAGCCTGGGGCATGTTAATAATGAATTGTCACAATTTTAGACCAGGGAGGATCAAATTATTATTAAAACAAGAAAAATTTATACACAGGAAGCAGTGACCGGACTCTGGTTTGATGTTGTCCACTTAATCATTACAGAATAACTAAACTCCCCAAATTATATGGTTTTAAAACAATGATTTATGGTTATCTATCTCTGTTTTGCAGGTTTAGTGCACTTCATGTGGGTAGTGTATCATGTGGCCTTAATCAAAATTGTTGGTGGGAAGTGAAGTTTCTGATGGATGCTGTCCTCATGTCTGACACTTCACTTGGGTGGCTGAAACAGCTGGGGGCTGGCTGGTTATTTCTCTCTTCACATGACCTTCGTGTCTTAGACCAGTTCAAATCACAGAGTTCTCAGGGGTTTGGGATTTAATGAATGGTGGACTGGCTTCTGCCACAGAGAACCTTGAAAGCTCAAGCAGAAGGTACAAGGGGACATGGGATCCTAGCTCTAGAAGTCATGCAGTGTCACTCCTGTCACATCCTATTGTCCAAAGGTGAGTCAGAGGGACGGCCATAATCATGTGGAGAAGACTACACCAGGGCACGGCTATGTTGCCTTGTGATTCATATCCAGACATCCTAGACTAGTACTGTCCCACCATCAGGCTCCAGAGACATTCACACTTCCCACATACCCCAACTCTGACCACTCTGTCAGGAATTCCAAAGTGTAATACAATAACAGCAACAAGCTCAAGACAGAGTTCAGGATTTCACCATTAAACCAGGGACCTGGGGCTCGTGGAGTGAACCGACTATAAGTCTCAGGTACAGTTAGTTCTTTTCAATGTGTGCCACTATTGGGGCAAATACCTCATACATGCTAAGTCTACTATGTCGAAACAGACACAGAATAAATGTAATCCACATTTTCAGAGACAGCAGTAGGAGATGTAAAGCACCTGCAACTTCATATCACATATGATAATCAGTCAAGCTCATATCTCCCCTTCTCTCTAGGACTGTTTTCTGCGTAGTGATTGAGTCCACCCTCCATTCTCAGCTCTTTGTGTTCTTGCCCCGCTGTCAGAATAACAACTTCAGGGGCTCTGATTCATCGTCCGCTTCTTAGCAAGTCCAGAGGAACCCCTTAGGAGACACACTACGCAGAAGACACTATTCCTACAAACATACCAAGGCAGATTTAAGAAAGTGGGGAGAAAGGAGTTAATGAGGTGTGAAAGCGGGACATCTGCAATACTTTCAACAACAAAGATAAAAAACAAAACAGAGCCCGGTACATCAAAACAAAGGAAAGTCTTCTGAAAATAGTCTTTGTCCACCAGGACTACCTTAGGCTTCAATTGTGTCATTTCTCCCCGTGTCTATTGCCACAGCTTCTTCTTCAACTCCAGCTTTACAAACCTTAGCCTTCACCCAACCTAACACCCAGAAGCCTTTAGGTGGCAACACATTGCTCATGGCACTGTTCAGCCTCTCTTCTAGGTCTCATTTCATACTGGAATGAAATATCCCCCTCATGATCCATAAACTCTTGAGCTTTGATTAGGCACAATCTCCTCCTTTCATCTTCCTTGTCTTAATCTTGATTACTTCTCACAGAAGGGTATCTCATCCCATTGATTTTTTAGAGAAAGAGGAATACCTAGACAATCTTACTTGATGGCCTTGCTAAACAAACTCACAATAATTGCCCTTTCTTTGAACGATATTCATCAACTCAGTTCACTTCACGTGGCTTATTGCACCCATCTTTATCTGCTTTGTGCTCATGGTGGCCAGTAGTGATGGCTCAGATACTAAGATATGGCATAGAGAGTCCAGGGATCAGTGTTCAATAAGAAATCTATGAAGTGCCTCTGAGAACTTTCCCAGACTCCATTTTCCTCAATCCTCCTCAATCCAAATGTCCCAGCAGATAAGGCACATTTCAGATAATAGAAAGACATTCTAATTCCCTAAAGCTTCTCTTCTCAGCATCTTTTGCTTGTCCGTGACTGATATGCCACTTTCAAAACAGGTAGTTCTGGGACTTTGGCCTTATTTCCATTCATCTCAGTCTATCAAATCTCTTGATTATCTGATATCTCAGGTCTTCTATGAGCGATAGCAAAACTCTAAATTTGGATTGTTAAAGATGAATTGTTCACTACACATCACATTTTTTTTTAAATATATTTTATTGATTTTTTTTTGACCCCCTCCCTCCGTCCCACACATCCCCTCCCTCCCCAAAGTTTTGTGTCCATTGGTTGCACTTATATGCATGTATACAAGTCCTTCGTTGATCTATTTTCTCCCCAGATCTTCCTCCCTCCCCGCTGTAATTTGACAGTCTACTTGTTGATATACTGTCACTATATCTGTCTTATGGTTCATCAGTTTATAATGTTCTTTATTATCCACAAATGAGTGAGGTCATGTGGAGTTTCTCTTTCATTGATTGGCTTGTTTCACTCAGCATGATGTTCTCCAATTCCATCCAGGTTGCTGCAAATGATGAGAAATCCTTCTTTTTTATGGCAGCATAGTATTCCATTGTGTAGATGTACCAAAGTTTTTGGATCCAATCATCTGCTGACGGACACTTCGGTTGTTTCCAAATTCTGGCTATTGTAGATTGTGCTGCTATGAACATAGGGGTGCATATATCCTTTCTGATTGGTGTTTCTAGTTTCTTGGGATATATTCCTAGAAGTGGAATTACTGGGTCGAATGGGAGTTCCATTTTCAGTCTTTTGAGGAAACTCCACACTGTTCTCCACAGTGGTTGCACCAGTCTGCACTCCCACCAGCAGTGCACGAGGGTTCCTTTTTCTCCGCAACCTCGCCAACACTTGTCGTTTGTTGATTTGTTGATGGTGGCCATTCTGACAGGTGTGAGATGGTACCGCATTGTTGTTTTGATTTGCATCTCTCGAATAATTAGTGACTTTGAGCATGTTTTCATGTGCCTTTTGGCCTTCCTTCTGTCTTCTTTTGAAAATATTCTATTTAGGTCCATTTCCCATTTTTTAATTGGATCATTCATCTTCCTTTTATTTAGTTGTATAAGCTGTTTGTAGATGTTGGAGATTAAACCTTTATCAGTGGTAACATTTGCAAATATGTTCTCCCACACGGTGGGCTTTCTTGTTGTTTTGTTGATGGTATCTTTTGCTGTAAAAAAGCTTTTTATTTGATGTAGTCCCATTTGTTTATTTTCTCTTTAGCTTCGATTGCGCTAGGGGTAGTATCATTGAAGAAGTTCTTTTGGCATACGTTGGAGATTTTGTTGCCTGTGGATGCTTCTAGTATTTTTATGGTTTCCCGTCTGATGTTTAAGTCCTGTATCCATTTTGAGTTTATTTTTGTGTATGGTGTAAGTTGGTGACCTAGTTTCATTCTTTTGCATGTCCAATTTTCCCAACACCATTTATTGAAGAGACTGTCTTGACTCCATTGTATATTTGGTGCCTCCTTTGTCAAATATTAATTGAGCATAGTGATTTGGTTTGATATCTGGGTTCTCGATTCGATTCCATTGATCTATATGTCTGTTTTTGTGCCAGTACCAGGCTGTTTTGAGAACAGTGGCTTTGTAATACAGTTTGAAGTCTGGTATTGAGATACCTCCTACTTTACTCTTCTTTCTCAGGATTGCTGTGGCTATTCGGGGTCTTTTATTGTTCCAAATGAACTTTGGAGAGTTCTTTCTAGGTCAGTGAAATATGCCGTTGGTATTTTAATGGGGAGTGCATTGAACCTATAGATTGCTTTAGGAAGTATGGACATTTTGATGATGTTGATTCTACCAATCCATGAACATGGTATGTTCTTCCATCTGTTTACATCTTCCTCTATTTCTTTTTTCAGTGTCGTGTAGTTTTCCGCGTATAAGTCCTTTACTTCCTTAGTTAAGTTTATTCCTAGGTATCTTAATTTTTTTGGTGCGATGGTAAATGGAATTGCTTTTTTAGTCTCTGTTTCTATAAACTCACTGTTGGTGTATAGAAATGCCATAGATTTCTTGGTGTTAATTTTGTATCCTGCTACATTGCCAAATTCATTTATTAAGCCAATTAGTTTTTTAATGGAGTCTTTTGGGTTTTTTATATACAATATCATGTCGTCTGCAAATAAGGATAACTTTACTTCTTCTTTTCCAATTTGGATGCCTTTTATTTCCTCCTCTTGTCTAATTGCAATGGCTAGTACTTCCAGTACTATGTCAAAGAGGAGTGGCGATAGTGGGCATCCCTGTCTTGTTCCTGTTCTTAGAGGGAATGGTTTAGTTTTTGCCCATTGAGTATGATGTTGGCTGTGGGTTTATCATATATAGCTTTTATTACGTTGAGGTATGATCCTTGTACTCCCACCTTGTTAAGAGTTTTTATCAGGAAAGGGTGTTGGATTTTATCAAATGCTTTTTCTGCATCAATTGATATGACTATATGATTTTTATCTTTCAACTTGTTTATGTGATGTATCACATTTATTGATTTGCGGATATTGTACCAACCTTGCATTCCTGGAATAAATCCTACTTGGTCATGGTGTATGATCTTTGTGATGCTCTGCTGGAGCCGATTTGCTAGAATTTTGTTGAGGATTTTGGCATCTATGTTCATGAGGGATATTGGTCTGTAATTCTCTTTCATTGAGTTGTCTTTATCAGGTTTGGTATTAGGGTGATGCTGGCTTCATAGAAGGAGTTTGGAAGTGTTCCTTCCTCTTGAATTTTTTGGAATAGTCTGAGAAGGATAGGTTTTAGTTCTTCCTTGAATGTTTGGTAAAACTCTCCTGTGAAGCCATCTGGCCCTGGGCTTTTGTTTGCTGGAAGCTTTTTGATGACTGTTTCAATTTCTTCCCAAGTCACTGGTCTATTGAGATTTTTAGATTCTTCCTGATTGAGTTTTGGAAGTTTGTATTTTTCTAGGAATATGTCCATTTCCTCCAGGTTGTTCAGTTTGTTGGAATAGAGTTGTTCATAGTATTTTGTAACAATCCGTTGTATTTCAGTGGGGTCTGTTGTTATTTCACCTCTTTCATTTCTGATTTTGTTTATTTGGGTCCTCTCTCTTTGTTTCTTGGTTAGCCTGGCTAGAGGTCCATCTATCTTGTTTATTCTTTCAAAGAACCAGCTCTTGGTTTTGTTGATCTTATGTATTGTTTTTTTTGGTCTCTATGTTGTTTATCTCTGCTCTGATTTTTGTTATTTCCTTCCTTCTGCTTACACTGGGCTTTTCTTGTTGCTCCTTTTCTAACTCTTTGAGTTGTAGAGTTAGATCATCTGTTACTATTTTTTCTAGTTTTTTGCAATAGGCTTGTAAGGATATGAACTTCCCTCTCAAAACTGCTTTTGCTGTGTCCCATAGATTTTGGATTGTTGTGTTTTCATTGTCATTTGTTTCCAGGATGTTTTTAATTTCTTCCTTGATTTCTCTGGTAACCCAGCCCTTGTTTAATAGCAAGCTGTTTAGTCTCCATGTGTTTGATTTCTTTGGATTATTTTTATTGCAGTTAATTTCCAGTTTTATGCCATTGTGGTCTGAGAAGATACTTGATATGATTTCTATCTTCTTGAATTTGAAGAGACTTTGCCTATGTCTCAAAATGTGGTCTATCTTTGAGAATGTCCCATGTGCACTTGAGAAGAATGTATATTCTGTGGCTTTGGGGTGGAGTGTCCTGAAGATGTCAATTAATTCCAACTGGTCTAGTGAGTCATTTAGGATTGATATTTCTTTGCTGATTTTTTGTTTAGATGATTTGTCGAAGGGTGACAGTGGGGTATTAAAATCTCCTACTATGATTGTATTGCTATTAATCTCTCCCTTAATGTCCTCCAGCAGTTTTTTAATGTATTTGGTTGCTCCTGTATTGGGTGCATATATATTTACCAGGGTTATTTCTTCTTGTTGGATTGTTCCCTTTATTATTATGAAGTGGCCATCATTATCTCTTGTTATGTCCTTCACTCTGAGATCTAATTTGTCAGATATAAGTATTGCTACCCCAGCTTTTTTTTTTCATTTCCATTTGCCTGGAAAACTTTTTTCCATCCCTTCACCCTCAGTCTGTGTGCATCTCTTTTTCTGAGGTGGGTTTCTTGTAGACAACAGATGTATGGGTCTTGTTTTCTTATCCAATCTGTTACCCTATGTCTTTTGATTGGAGCATTTAATCCATTTACATTTAAGGTTATTATTGATAGGTACTCATTTGACGCCATTTATATTCTATACCCATGTTCCTTCTTCACTTCTTATTTCTTTATTCTTACAGTAGACCCTTTAGCATTTCTTGCATTGCTGGTTTGGTGGAGATAAATTCCTTCAGTCTTTTTTTGTCTGTGAAGCTCCTGATTTCCCCTTCAATTTTGATTGATAGCCTTGCTGGTACAGTATTCTTGGATTCAGACCCTTCCTTTGCATGACTTTGTATATTTCGTCCCATTCCCTTCTGGCCTGATAAGTTTCTGTTGAGAAATCAGTTGCTAGTCTGATGGGGGTTCCTTTGTATGTAACTTTCTGTCTCTCTCTGGCTGCTTTTAAGATTCTTACTTTGTCATTGTTGTTTGCCAATTTAATTATAATGTGCCTTGGAGTCTGTCTTCTGGGATTCATTTTGCTTGGGACTCTGCGGGCATCTTGGATTTGTGTGGTTTTTTTCTTTTCTATTTCAGGAAAGTTTTCTGTCATTATTTCTTGAAATACTTTTTCCATGTATACCTCAGTTTCCTTTCCTTCTGGAACCCCTATTATTCGAATATTATTTTGTTTTGTTATGTCCCAAAGCTCCCGTAGGCTCTCCTCCTGCTTTTAATCTTTTTTTCTAGAAGTTGCTCTACTTGGGTATTTTTTTCCATCTTATCTTCTAGCTCACTGATGCGGTCCTCTGCTTCATCTAGTCTACTCTTGATGCTTTCTATTGAGTTCTTCATGGTAGCGATGTCACTTTTCATTTCTTCTTGGTTCTTCTTCAGTTCCTCATGGCTCTTCTTCATTTCCTCATGGTTCTTCCTCATTTCTTCTTGGCTATTGTCAAATTTCTCTTCCATTCTTTTTAGCCATGCTATGATCATTACTCTGAATTCTTGCTCTGGTAGGCTGCTTACATCTGACTTGTTTACTTCCTTTTCTGGTGATGCCTGCTTTTCTTTCACGTGCGGACTATGTTTTTGTCTCCCCATCTTTTCAGGAAGTCTGGTTATGTGGTATTCCTTCTCCTGCGTTGATTTTTGAGGTACAAAATACAACACTACCAGGTACAACACAAGAGGCACTTAACAGGAATGTATTTACAATATTAATAACCTCTAATAAAGGTGACCACTAGAGAAAGGCAACTTAGGGGATAGTTGAGAGGGAATAGAGGTAACAATAAAATAAAGAAAAAATTTTTTTAAAAAATTAAAATTAAAATTAAAAAAAAAATTAAGTAAATTAAAAAACAAAAGAGGGATAAAGAGATAGAAAAAGAAGAAGAGGGAAAAAAATAATGACAAAATGAAGTTGGAAAACAGGGAAAAAAAGAAGATGGAGAGAGAGAGAGAGAGAGAGAGAGAGAGAGAGAGAGAGAGAAAGAGAGAGAAGAAGCAAACTAAAAGAGAAATGTGAAACAAACTATATATATGTGGAGAAAATTGCCAAAGAACAACCTCTGGACCCCGCCAATGCCAGTAACAATATTTGGAGATTAATACAAACTACTATATCCACTATTATTAAGTAAGGCTATGATATACAGAAGTAAAAAAACAAACAACAGAGGATTTAAAAAAAAAATACAAAGCAACAATAACAATACAGGAATGAGCATAACAATTTCACTAAAAAGCATAAAAATTCACAATAATCAACCTTCACACAAACAATGCGACAAGGATAGAGGGGAGAACAGATTTTTTTTTTTTTTTTTTTTTTTTTTTTTTTTAACTAGTTAATGTAGTGCAGAGATTGGTATTTATACACTTGGATCAGGGGTTGGAACTTAGGTCTATAAGTATAGTGAGAGCTTTAGCAGGGGGTATACAGAGAGAATAGAGGAAAAACTAAAGCCAGAATGGGATAGGATAAACTGTAGACTAAAGGGTAAAGTTTAGTAAGAGAGTGATAGTGTAAAGGTTGAGTTGAGATAGGGTTGAATGATGCTATAGTAGAGATTAAAATAGAATGAAGGTTACTCCTAATGTAAAATAAAGAAAAAATAAAATGGTACTAGAGAGAGAGAGAAAAAAATAAAAAATAAAAAATTTTTTAAAAAATTGCAAAATAGCAGTAGTAATAGTGATGATAGAGATTGAAAAATGTAATAATTGAAAAGGTAAAATCAAGTAAGGAAAAAAAATTGTTTCTTAAGTAAAAGATATGAAAAATGAAAATTAAATAAAAGATGTAAAAAATGAAAATAAAATAAAGAATAGCAAAATTAGCATAAAAATGACCAGTAGTAGTCCCTTACTTCCTCAGTTAATGTATTTGGCACTTCTGATTCTCGGACCAGACAGTCTTGCAGTTCCCAGCTTTCCACTGCACCTCAGTTTTGTAAGGTAATCCTTAATTTAAGGAGGCTATATCTTAGTTATTTGTGTCCATTTATTTTTGATTAATTAAAAGACAAAAGAAAAGAAAAGAAAAAAAAAAAAAAAAAAAAAAAAAAAAAAAAGGGCAGTTTGTAATTCAGCTCTTAGGTGTCTGTGTTTCTGGTTTGACCTCCCAGTCTTTTTGGTTGCTCTGGCCTTCTTTCTCTATGGCTCTAGCTGGCAGGGTGCTAGCTGGCTCCCAGACTATCTCTTCTGGCTCCGATCCCTTGTTTCCAGGAAGGGAATTTCTCCCTGCCGATTCCCCGGATATGCCCAATTAGGCAGACCTTCCCTAGTATTCCGAAGCTAGGGGGTGAAGGGGATCAGGCGCCGAGGTGTCCAGATGTTCCGCCCTTGGCGGGACAGCCGCGATTCTTAACACTCTGTCCCCTGTCCCCTGGCGTTTTTTTTTTTAAAAAAATAAAATCAAAAATTCCCGCTTCTGGGGAAGCTTATGCCAAACCCAGCACTAGATGTCGCTGCAGCCTTCTTAGGGCTCAGCTTTGAGGGCGCTCCATGGAGGCGGGGCCGGAACTCTCCGGCTACCAAAGCTGGCCGTGCCGCAGGACCGCGATCTCTCAGGCTTTCCCCGCAAACTCTGACCTTTCCGTGGGTGACCGAAGAACTCCTTTGAATCCACGCGCCTGCGCCAACTCGGGCGTCTCAGCTACTGGATGGACCTCTCCGCTGTGGGCTTTCCCGGCCTCAGAGAAGCCACTCCTTTCTCGCAGCCCCGCCGCCGCTGCCGCGGGCCGCCGCCTGGCCAGGAAATTCTGTCCAGAGGATCGCTCCCTAGCTTGCTAGAGACCTCGGCTGTCCCTCAGCTGCTAATCAACCCTCCCTGAGCGACTCAGATGTCACTTTTATCTGTTCTGGGACCAGAGTCAGAACGAGTCCGACTGTTCAGTCGCCATCTTCAAGCTCCGCCCTACACATCACATTTTTATTATACCCAGAAGATTCCATCCAGATTTTGTTGAGCCTGAAATGTATACAATTTAAATTTTATATGACTTAAAAAAAAGAATGTAAAATTGTGAACACAAAATGGGATGTTCACTTAGATCCATTAATCACCACAAGTCATATATTTTAAAGGGTTAACAAATGTAACCAACATTAAAAATATAGAAAAAAAAATCACAGTATTATCTTTATTATTAACAGATTGACATACCCAAAAGTTTTTTTTTTTCTTTTCTTACGTATTCTGATTACTCCTTAATATGACAAAGGTTTTGCAGCATTATTTTCTGTAGAGAGGTTGGAAAGACAATTCAGTATTTTTCCTGGTGTGACTATTTACAATTTACTTTGAATTATAGCCAAAACCGGTTTGGCTCAGTGGATAGAGCATCAGCCTACAGACTGAAAGGTCCCAAGTTCAATTCCGAATGTCTTGGTTTTGAAGGTGAAGATGAATATCTACCCAATGGTGCACCGGTGCCAGCCCCTACTGGAGGCAGAGAGCCACATGTTCAATTCTTAGGCATGTGAACCAGTTGTTAAATCTTTGGTAGCTTGAGATGGGCTGTGGTGGGAGTGTTTACCGCACTGAAATAGGATAGCATGGGGTTACCTTTCCCTCAGAGAGCTGGTTTACCAGGACGCTTACTGTAATCACACACATAGCCCAAAACACGTTGGGGTCCTCAGTCATTTTTAAGAGCATAAGGAGTTTGATACTAAAACATTTGAGAACCACTGGTCTACTACTTATTAAAATTGCAACCAGTCAAGCCCTAACCTAAGGCTGATGCGCCCTCTGCTGGTACAAATTAGAATGGCTGCGATGTTATACACAAACTTTCACAACTGAAAAAGTGTTTCTCATGAAGAAAAAGCTACATACAAAGATCACCTTGGCCACATGTTTTTAGTGTCTTGATATTGTATCATCACATCTTCAATTTATTGAAGGATTATGTGCCAAGAACTGCTATAAGATTTCACACCCTGTCATTTAATCCTCACACCTATCCTTTGAGATGAATATTAAGGCCTCACTTGTTCCCTAAACCATTTGAAAGTAAGTGGCCAACAGATTGCCTCATCACCTCACCTCTGCACCTGCTGGTGGGTGCAAACAAGGACACCTCCCTGTACAGCCAGACCCAAGATCGGGAAATTCTCATAACACGTCACCGCCACCTCATCCTCACAGCTCACCCAGGTCCACCCAATGCTCCCACAGCTGCCTTTAGAACAAAAGTGCCACACTCAGAAGCACACGATGCATTTCATTGTCAAGTCTCACTTTCACCTGCATGGTCCCCACACTTATGGAGATGATAGGACAGTTATTTCTAGTCACTCAGTTTACGTTTGTCTGATGTTTTCTCAGGATGAGCTTTGAGGTTTGCATCCCTTGTAGGAAAGCAGAGAAGTGACTCGGTGTTCTCCTTGCTGCATCCTCTCTGGTGATACAGGATTCTGGTTTGTCCACTCACCATGAATTCACGTCGTGCCTGACAGGTTTCTTCTCTGTAAAGTGGCTCTTTCTCTCTTTGCAATTCATAAATATTTGGTGGAGAGAAAATTTGACAGTATGCAAATATCTCTATATCTCTTGCTCATTAAACTTTGACCCCTATACAGTTACCATTGATGTTACTTGGCTGGATTAATTAATACTGTAGTATGAAACTTGTCACATGATAATTCTCTAATTCTGTCTTTCTGTTGTTGTTAATCCTCTCCAGAGGATATTTTTTCATTGATTTTTAGAGAGAATGGAAGGGAGAGAGGTAGGGAAAGGGAAAAATAGAAAGAGAAGAGAGAGGGGAAGAGCTGTGATCAGTCGCCTGGACCAGAGATTGAACCTGTAACCCTGGTACGTGTCCTTGACTGGGAATCGAACTCTCCACCCTTTGGTGAGAGGGCTGATGCTCTAACCACTTAGATATACCATCCAGTGTTCCACTTCTTTCTTTCTTCTACACTTATTAGTTGCCATTTCACTGTATGAATAATATTGGTATTCATCTTCACATTTGTTTTAATTCATTATTTATGTCATTAGGAATTTCTAGGATCTCTTTCATTCATTAGGTTATAATTAATATCATTATTTTGACCCTCTAATTGTCCAACATTTGGTGAGTGGGAGCTTCTACTAGCTGGCTCCTGTGTTGTTTTTAAAAAATAGACTTTAGCCAAAACCGGTTTGGCTCAGTGGATAGAGCGTCTGTCTGCGGACTGAAAGGTCCCAGGTTTGATTCCGGTCAAGGGCATGTACCTTGGTTACATGCACATTTCCAGTAGGGGGTGAACAGGAGGTAGCTGATTGATCTTTCTCTCTCATCACTGTTTCTAACTCTCTATCCCTCTCCCTTCCTCTCTGTAAAATATCAATAAAATATATTTTTAAAAATAGACTTTAGTTTGTAGAGCAGTTTTATGTCCACAGAAGTGCTGAGCAGAAAGTGCAGAGTTTCTATGTGTTTCTTGCCTCCTCCCCAACCCCGCACCCACAGCACCCCACCCCCCTGTACACACACACTTGTACAGCCTCTCCCACTATCAACCTCCAGCTTGTTTGTTTCCTAATTGTTCCAAAACCAAAGCATCTAACCACTCTGTGCCCTGCAGCAAAATCAAACACTGAACACCAAGTTTTCTTTTTAATATGTTTTTTATTGATTTCAGAGAGAAAGATAGAGACATCAAGGATGAGAAAGAATCAACTGGCCGCCCTGCACGCACCTCACTGGAATCTGAGCCCACACCCTGGGATATGCTCTTGACTAGAATTGAAACAGGGACCCCTCAGTCCACAGGCCGACGCTCTATCCACTGAGCCAAACCAGTGAGGGCTGAACACCAAGTTTTGCAGTGGAGAATGAAAGCCTTTTATGGGCAGAGTGCCAGGCCAAGAGATCTGGGTGGTCAAAATCCCAACTCCCACATGGTTTTTCTTTATATCTATATTTTTAAAAATGATTTCCAGGTGCCCGGGACCTAGAATCCAACCTGCCCTCCTTCTGTACCAGGAGTGATGTTCTACACAGTGAGCAAACCGGCCAGGGGCTCTGTAAATTTCTACAACCAAATTCCTACATTTTCGCCTACCACTGTTTGCAATTTAGAATACTATCAAGTAAGGAGAGCAATTTTCTATTGGACGGAGTCACCCTGACAAAAGGAATAATCCAGAGAGGGGAGCTGTGAAACCCCGCCCCTTGTATCCCACTGTGCCCACTGGTACTTAAACCCGGGCCCTCCTCTCTGGGCTCATTTCCTCTCAGAGGACAGCAGCCTGTGGATCGCTCCTTCTGAGCCGCGGCTGCAGGGGCATTTCCCACAACTCAGGACAGAGCGCTTGGGAATTGAAAGGACTTCGACCTGTCCTCCGCTTTGTTGACTTCCATCTTTTTGGAAAGGACGCATTTGGAAGTAACACACAGGAACAAACGCACACTTCTCGCGCCATTGCTGGAGAACGAAGAGGGGGCAGACAGTGCTGGGAGCAGCAGGTTTCTCCAGCAGGTGGGCACCTGTGGAGAGTGGGCCATGTCTGGCTCCTCTCCAGAATTGGAACGGGAACCGTCACCCGGCCCTGTGTTTCCAAACTGCATGTCAGCGTCACTCAGCTTCCCAGTCTTCTCTCCAAGGAACCCGGGCCAAAGAGGCTTCTCCTCACCGGGGACGCCAGGCAGCTTTCCATCCTCCGCCACGGTGACTGCAGCCGCATCACCACCATCCTCCCCACTACACGGCTCCATATTCCTCTCTCCAGATCGGAATCCATGGTCACCCGAGTCACTGAGCTCTACGCCCACTTCTAGCAGGTTTTCAGGCTCACCCTGCTCACACACCATCTATCACATGTTTGTCCTGCCATCGCCTAGTCCTACACCGCCAGGCCGCATGGACTCTCTGGAGACACCCAGCTACTCTCCCTCGGTCCCTAGGTTTCTATGGAATTCAGCCCATCAAGAACGGGAAACACGGAGTCACTCACAGACCTCACCAGGTTCCTCCCCGCGGTCTCCCATGTCTTCACACATTGTCCTCAGGGACTTTCCAGAGGCACCCAGCTACTCTCCCACAGTCCCCAGGTTTCAGCGGGAGTCAGCCCATCACACCCTGGAAATCCCCCGGTGATCACAGAGTTGGCAGGTTTACTCTCCCGTCTCCACCACAGAAAATGCCAGGTGTTCTCCAGTCCCAAACGCATTTCCTTTCACATCCAGACACACACAGGGCCTCCCAGCTCCTCTCCCTTATGGTCCTTTGACTGACACATGTGTGGGCCAAGGTTGGGGCCAGCAGGACTCAGGGTGGCATTCATTTCTGCCTGGCTCTGGTCATGGTCACACACCCACCAGTGGGATGGACCCTCCTCGCACCACCCTCCCTCACTCACAGCGTTGCCCTCGCACTTGCTATTGTCACTCACTGGCTCACAGAAGACAGCCTTCCCGTGGCAGAGTGCACCGTCTTGGCCATCGTCACCCCTCAGCTGTGCAGCAGGACCCTCCTGCCTGCCTCCGACCCTGCTGCCGGCCACCTCGCCAGCAAGACCGTCTGAGACAATGTGCCCAACGCTGGAGACAATGGTGACCACTTGTCGCCCCAGGCTACCTGTGTCCTTGCTGGAGGGGTCCTCTTTCTCATATATGACCTTCTTGGGGGGAAACTAGGTGACTATTGACATTAGTCTGGCCCTGCCTTCACAAGACCTCTCAGCCTTTCAGCTACTCACCACGTCCATCTACCTTTCCCTCTTCGTTTGGTTTTCTCTGGCCCAATGTTGGCACTTCTATGTCTGCCCTACACCTGCCCTGGCCTCTCTGGTGTCATTTGTCACTGCCTCTGACCTGAGACGAGGTTCTTTCTCTCTGTTCCACACAAGGTCCTCAAGTCCTGAGCCCTCTAAAAAAAGTTAGATCCCTGTGTCAAATGGGAATTCCATTTTTAAGAAAACTCCATACTGTTTTCCACAGTGGCTGCACCAGTCTAGGACTTGGCTTTGCATTTCCTTTGCCCCCTCTTTTGCACAAGTGTTCCCTTTGCTTTTATGGGGGCTGGCAATCGGAATCTAGTCATTGACCCTCTAATTATCTTGTATTGCAAGACTTGTTTACCCAAAAATTTACTCCCATTTTAGAGGACCCATAACCCATCCCCAGATGAAGTTATCAGTGCTGGCGCCAGACCAGGCCTTTGATGGAGGTTTCAAAGTCCCAGCACATGCTTCTCTGTAAAAACTTGCCTAGGAGACTGGAAAACCTTATATTTGGGAGACAAAGGACTGGGAAAGATTTAAAGAAGGAAAGCTTTCTCCATGTTGTTGCTCAGAATTTGAGAGAGATATTCTGCTATGAGCCCGAGGGCATAATAAATCTGTATAACTCCATTTCTCTAAGCTTTGCTTGGTTTTTCTCCAGTCTTCTGTAACAGCTTCGTATCTTCACCAGCACTTGTTTGTTGATTTATTGATGGTTGCCATTCTGGCAGGTGTGAAGTGATATCTCATTTTATTTTTAATTTGCATTTCTCTGATGATTAGTGTTTTAAGGTTGTTTTTTTTTAATGTCTATTGATCATGTATAAGTCCTCTTTGGGGAAGTGTCCATTCAGGTTTTGTTGCCCATTTTTTAAAATAGTTTTTTGTTTTTTTGTTTTTCCATTTCAGAGAGAGAAAGAAAAAGGAAAAGAGAAACAAAAACATCAATAATGAGAGAGATTCATTGATTCTCTCCTGGACACCCACTACAGAGGACTGAACCTCCAACTCAGGCTTATGCTCTGACCAGGAACTGAACTGTCACTTCCTGGTTCATGGGTCAAAGCTCAACCACTGATGGACACCAGCCAGGCCTTTGCCCATTTTTAAAAATTGGATTGTTTACGTTTAAATTTTTTTGGAAATTAACCCTTTATCAGATGTATCACTGGCAAATACGTTCGCTTATATTGTGGGTTCACTTTCCATTTTGTTGATGATTTTCAGAAACCTTTTAATTAGATATAGTTTAATTTGTTTACTTCTTTCCTTTGTTTTTCTTGTCCTAGTAGATATATTGGCAAACATAGTGCTTTGAGAGATGTCTGAGGTTTTACTGCCTATTGTTTTGTTCCAGGATTTTTATGGTTTCATTACTTACATGTAAGTCTCTTATTCATTTTGAGTTTACTCTGGTGTGTGGTGTAAGTTGGTAGACAGGTTTCAATAATTTTGCATGTGCCAGTCCAATTTTCTCAACACCATTGATTGGAAATACTGTCTCTACTCCATTGTATACTCTTGCCTCCTTTGTCAAATATTAATTGACCATAAGGTGTAGGTTAATTTCTGAGCTCTCTATTCTGTTCTGCTGCCTTTTGGCTCAGCAATCCCACTTCTGGAAATATATTCTAAGAATCCGGAAATGTCAGTTAGATAGAGTATATGCACCCTTATGTTCATAGCAGCTTTATTTGCAATAGGCAGGATGTGGAAACAGCCCTAGTACCTATCAGTAGATGAGTGGATAAAAAATTTGTGTTATATTTCATAATAGATACTATGCAGCTGTAAAAAAGAAGTAACTGTTACCTTTGATGACATCATAGATAGACCTAGATATGATTATGCTGACCAAAATAGGTCAGTCAAAGAAAGACAAATAATATATGCTCTCACTTATAGGTGGAATCTAATTAACACAATATACTTATGATCAAAATAGAACCAGATGTAGGGATACGTGGAACAGAGTGTCAAAAGGGAGGGGTGTGGTGGAAACTGGGTGAAAGATGGTGAAGAGTATAGTCAAAGAACAACAGCAGTGTGATGATGGCCACAGGGAAGGGGGCAGGGGCTGTGTGGAGGTGAGCAAAGGCAGGGAAAGGTCATAGTGTCAATAATAAAAAGTAAGTTTAAAAAAATAGGTCATTTGCCAGGCCAGTGTGGATCAGTGGTTGAGAGTCAACCTATGAACCAGGAAGTCACCATTCAATTCCCAGTCAGGGCACATAACTGGGTTGTGGGATCCATCCCCAGTGTTGTTGTGCAAAAGGCAGCCAATCAATGATTCTCTTGCTTCATTGATATTTTTATCTCTCTGAAATCAATACAAATATATTTTTAAAATAGTAGGTCAATTAAAAAGAACTTATGGGCTGAAACCAGTTTAGCTCAGTGGATAGAGCATCGGTCTGTGGACTGAAAGGTCCCGGATTCGATTCCGGTCAAGGGCATGTACCTTGTTTGCAGGCCCATCCCCAGTAGGGGGTGTGCAAGAGGCAGCTGATCCATGACTCTCTCTCATTGATGTTTCTGACTCTCTGTCCCTCTCTCTTCCTCTCTGTACAAAATCAATAAAATATATATTTTTTTTAAAAAGAACTTATGGAACCAAAACCAGGAGCTCTTCATGCTTTGGCCTAAGATTGAAGTTCTTTATAGGATGTAATATAATAGATACTCAATAGTGCTGTTTTCCCAAGAAAATATAAGATTTTTTTTAATCCTCTTTTTCTGTCTGCCTTGCTCTTCACTTGGAAATAGGACTGGTGTCTAAAGTAGTTCTTGTGGACAAAGACGCTATTTTCAGAAGACTTTCCTTTGTTTTGATGTACCAGGCTCTGTTTTGTTTTTTTTAATCTTTGTTGTTCAAAGTATTACAGATGTTCCCCATTTCCCCTCATTGACCCCTTCCTGCCCACTTTCTTAAATCTGCCTTGGTATGTTTGTAGGAATAGTGTCTTCTGAGTAGTGTGTCTCCTAAGTGGTTCTCTGGACTTTCTAATAAGCTGACGATGAATCAGAGCCCCTGAAGTTATCATTCTGACATCTTGGCAAGAACACAAAGAAGCTGAGAATGGAGGGTGGAGTCAATTGCTCCAGAGAAAACAGTCCTAGAGAGAAGGGGAGATATGAGCCTGATGGTTGTCATATGAGATATGAAGCTGCAGGGGGCATACATCCCCTATTGCTGCCTCTGAAAATGTGGATTGCATTTATTCTGTGTCTTCTTTGACATGTAAGCTTGGCATGTATGAGGTATTTTGCCCCATTAGTGCACACATTGAAAAGAACTGTACCTGAGAAGTTATACTCAGTTCACGTCGCCCCAGATTGTGTTTTAAATGGTGAAATCCTGAACACTGTCTTAAGCTTGTTGCTGTTATTGTACTACATTTGGGAATTCCTTAGAGGGTGGTCAGAGTTTGGGGTATGTGGAAAGTGTGAATGTCTCTGGAGCCTGATGGTGGGACAGTACTAGTCTCTGATGACTGGTCATGAATAACAAAGCAACATAGCCACGCCCTGGTGTAGTCTTTTCCACAGGATTATGGCCGTCCCTCTGACTCACCTTTGGACAATAGGATGTGATGGGAGTGAAGCTGCATGACTTCTAGAGCTAGGTCCCATTACCCTTTGTACCTTCTGCTTGAGCTTTTTCAAGGGTTCTCTGTGGGCGAAGCCAGTAACCATTCAATAAACCCCAAACCCCTGAGACCTCTGTGGTTTGAAGAAGTCTAAGATAACTATAAAGGTCATGTGAAGAGAGAAATAACCAGCCAGCCCCTAGCTGTTTTAGCCCGCCCAAGTGAAGTGTCAGACATGAGGAAAGCATCCATCAGAAAACGTCACTTCCCACCACAATTTGATTAAGGCCATGTGATACACTACCCATATGAATGCAGTAAGCCTGCAAAACGGAGAGAGATACAAATAAATTATTGTTTTAAACCAATATGTTTTGGGGTGGTTTGTTAATCTGTAATGATTAATTGGGACAACAGGAAAACCAGCGTCTGTTCACTGCATCCACATGTATCAATTGTTCTTGTTTTAATAACAAATTTGATCCTCCCTGGCCTAAAATGGTGACAATTCATTACCAAACATGCCCAGGCTTCTGCCCACATAAATTGGAAAGATCTTAGAATTTTTTAAATAATAGAAAAACTTTTGAGGCAAACCGTTTTTGCTTCTTCAAATAGTCCTTGGATTACAATTCTATAAGTGCACCCTGGCTGGGTGGCTCAGTTTGTTGGAACATCATCCCTTACACCAAAAATTGTGGGTTCTGCTTTCAGTCAGGGCACATCAGGAAGGCAACCAATTGATGCCTCTCTCTCTCATTTATGTTTCTCTATCTCTCTCTCTGAAAAATCAATAAAATTATATCCTCAGGTGAGGATAAAAAATGTTTTTTAAGTGCTGGCCTTGCCATTTTCCTTATTTCCTACAGTGCATCTTACACAACACCAGGCACAGTGTCAATATTAAACATCCTTAGCATAAAGGAAGAATTAAGACTTTTCACCTGATTTTCTTCAAAGTACAGCTTCTTTTTCAAACCACCAATTATAGAACTATGTGGAAAGACAGATGCCTAAAGTCTTAGGTTAGCTATCTGAATATGGGGAATGATTTGGCTTCAGAGTTTCTAACATGTCCTAAGCAATAGATCATAAGAATATTGTTCCAATGTCTTCCCAGATACTTCATGAGCCTGTCACTCACTCCTTGCATCAGAGAAATGTTTACCCTCTTTGATACCCAGATCTCTCCAACAATACTCTCACACCTCTCTTGGTGATAACCACATATTCTTGATTTCCTCTCTCTTTTCCCCCTCTAAAGCAAGAAGCAAATCTTGTTATGTTTTCAGGAGTTTTAATGACCAAGTGTGGGGGAAGGGTGAGAACCCATGTGGTTAGTGAGCTCTGGGAGTCACAGAGTCACTTAGGTGAAGGGATCCTCTTGACCACGGGGTGTCTGGTCACATCCTTCTCTAAAGGACACTCACTGAAGTCAGGGACACCTCTCTCCACACCTGTATCATCTTCACAGCTCCTGGTTCAAGGCGATGGGGAAAGTTGTAATATTCATGACCATTTACTGAAATCTGAAAGAGAATATGAATCAGAAATACAGCATGCCACCAAACAAACTTACCATCTTCCTATCCCTTCCTACCCTACACACATACCATCCACCAGAAACTCCTAGTCACACTCTGAAACCCAAAAGGCATGCCTCTTTTTATAGCCTACCTTTTGTTATAATTTCAGACAGTTATTCACGCTATTTTCTGTGTTTCTCATTCTTCCACTGAGGTGTTAGCACTCTATGTTGCACTGTCTATGTTTTCCTGGGCTTCCCTCTGGCCAGGAACTGTTTCATGAATCCCGATTCTGGGTCTTGCACAGAGTGCCCTAAGCTAATTGGTCATTAAGTGTTTGTTGAGTGCATTCATATTAGCTCTGCTAAACTTTACTGCCATTTACTCCTGATGACCCAGTAGTTCAGATTTTTGCCTCCTCATGCACCCCTTTGTGGCTGGGGATTGAACCTGCAACTCAGATACATGCCCTTGACTGAGAACCCAACCTGAGAACCTCCAGTGTGCAGGCCAATGCTCTAACCACTGAGCCAAAACTTGAATATTCCTAAAGAGGAGGAATAGTACATATGATTACAATGAGGATATTTTTATTTATCTTATAAGCAAATGGAACAATGCCTCACTTCAATCATAGGACATTAAATCTTTGTGGTTCTCCCATGATAGAAGGTTTAAACAGACACTTTATGGATGTGGCTATGGTGAAAAAGTGGGCTGTTGAGGTCTTCATTTTTTTCAAATTTAAAATGCATACTTTAAAAAAATATATTTTATTGACTTTTCACAGAGAGGAAGAGAGAGGGATAGAGAGCTAGAAACATCGATGAGAGAGAATCATCGATTAGCTGCCTCTTGCACACACCCCTACTGTGGATGTTCCCACAACCAAGGTACATGCCCTTGCCCGGAATCAAACCAGGGACCTTTCAGTCTGCAGGCTGACGCTCTATCTACTGAGCCAAACCGGTCCCGTAAATGCATACCTTTTTTGAACCAGATATTCAATTCCTCTGAAATTATACTTCCTTGTAAGAATAGGGAGATGATAATGACAAAAATATGATACAAAGGGAAGCATCATTCATGAGATCAAAATATGGAAACCACCCAAATGTGCATGTATAAGGGCCAAGTTAAATTATTCTGAAAATGCTTCTATTGAAATATTATGCAAACATTAAATAATGTGGGGGTATCACAAATAGCAAGATGTTAGTTTCTATAACAAATATTCTTTGGCAACAAATGAAATATAGTCACCAATATGTGATTTCTAGAGAAACTTATAACATCATTTGTTTAAAAATAAAAGCAGACAGAGATAAATAATAGGTAGATAGATAAGATACATAGAGTTGAACAAGCATATAGTATCTCTGGAAGGAGCATAAACGAATTAGTAAGTGTTGCTCTAGAGAGAGGGACTGGGTTTTGGGATGTAGGAAGACTTAATTTTAGTCTGATTATAATTATTTATATGCATACTTGAACAATATCCTACATGAAAACTGAAGGAATGACAGCATTGGGAGAAATGATGGCAGTGAGTGAAGACAGGAACTTCACCATGGAGAGTAAGGCACGTGGGCTGATCATGACCTGCTTGGGTTTGGTAAAGGACCTGAGCATGGCAGTACACACAGAGGGCGCTCTGTGATGAGAGGGGCAGGAGATGAACCACAGGTGGTTCTGGAGGCCATGCCAGGGAGAGCTGTGTGCTCCTGTGAGAGCCCTGAGAGCCTGTGCAGTGGATGTTCCTGTGCACACCCACCTGGTATACATCTGACTGCACCAAGATGTTCATGTCAAAGGGTTGTTCATCCTCAAATGGGGGCACAGCATTCAATTTCACTTCTTCACCCCATTTCCCATTCTGACGGGTGTTCATCACCACTTGGTAGCCAAAGTACACGCGGAAATGGAAGGCGATGTCTGAGGCCTCTTCGTTTCCAGTGTGGAAATCCACCTGCATTTGTGGGTCCATACTGAAGGCAAAGTACACAGCATGTTGAGTAAGGACCCTTCCTCATGGCGGCCCACATTTCACACACAGACACACCATTCCCAACTCCTCCAGGGGGAAGGTAGGCCTTCCTGGGTGACACTGCAGTACGTGTCCCTGGGGGGTGCTTCAGGTTGTCCTGCCCAGCCTGGGGAGATGCCTCATTTCTTAGCCCTGGACTCACACTGAGCAGCAGTCACTGGCCTGGGGCTACTTTTCATGCCCTGGAAACACCGTTTCCCTTGGTAATAAACCTCAGCTCCAATGCCTGAGTGTCCCCAGCCCCCAGACTTCAACATTTACCCACAGTCATGCACCTGTAGGTTTAATCCCTGGCACCATGTGAGTCTGCAGAACTTGTATCTGCATTGTGCTTCCATTATGCTAACTACAAACTTAAACCTCAGTCATTCATGAAGTGGCCCCCAAAGCTCTACTAATCTCACTTCTCCTCCCCAAGGGATATAGATACCCACCTGAAAGGCATGGCAGGTGTCCCTTTGATTTTCACAAAAGAACCAACAGATAAGGTTACATATTTTGTATATGGGACCTGCCAGGAAAGACGAGAGTGGTTGAGAGGGGTAAAGCCAGGGGTGGTCGCCCATCCTATAACAGTGCTCAGTGGCAAAGCAGGTTATACATCAAAGGACATAATCAGAGGACCCTCTTTTTCCCAACTCACCACAGGCAGGTCCTTGTGTCTTTGAAGAAATGAGAAGGTTGAAGTTAACAGCAAGAGTTCAAAAACCAGGTGACCTGGATTCTAATGCTGATTCTGCCTCTTACTACCAATGAGAACTGAGTTCCACTACTTGACTGCTCCCTGCCTCCATTTTCTCAGTACAAGAAGGATTATAAAAATTCCTATTTCCTAGGATGTTCTCAGGAATAGTTGAGCTAATAGATGTAAAACCTTTAGCATGATCACTGGATGGTATAGGGTCCATACGGGGGTGTCTTAGCAGAAGGGGAGGACCCTTTCTAGGGTACTACCCTCCTATCAATTTTATCTGAAACTCCGAAGATAAGGCTTTAGAATGTAAAAATATAAAATATAAGAATTCACTCCTATATAAGGTAGTTGTCTAAAGAGAGAGGGAAATAATGGAAAAGGAGACTCCTGTGTGTGGCATGTATATGCATCAGAATTTTCAAGGGCAATGGTGCCTTTTCAGGAATGTGTACAGTTACTGAGGACAGTCAGTCCCTGCACAGAGGGTGGGAGACAGGAAACTAATTTAGTAGAATCTACAGGTTGTTCCCTAATATTGACTAAGCTTTGTCTGCACTGAGGCTGGTTTTATTCCTTCCATCTTCAGGGGATCCATTCTCAAACCATTTCTCCCAACAACCTTCCCCAGAGAGCCAGGATCTGGGTTAAACCACATCCCCACCACCACCCCCCCCATTTTTTTTTTTTTTTGATAGGACAAAGGAAAGACTGGCTGGAGAGGAGACCTGAGGCAGGAGCAGGGGTCGCTGTGTGCTGACCTAGACAGGAAATCCTGTGCCCCACAGTCTGAGTTCACCTTCCTCCAGCCTTCTTGAGAAGGAGCATCTGAGGACTGACACATTCTGTTCTCATTAATGCTCAGAGAGAAGTCCTGGGAAACACACTATCCACAAGACCTCCAGTTCTGCCCAGCAGAAGCCACAATGATATACATGGAAAGAACCACAGCTCATAAGCGGATACAGGTGCACACATATTCATAGTTCACACAGTTATAATTCATCATACACACAGTTATAAAAATACATGGAACTTACTGACTCACACATACCTCCCAATCCTACTACTCATGATGACATGCACAGCTGTTCAACCACTGCCCCCACTGTACTCACACACACATACTCAGGGGCATGAAGAAAAGTGTGCAATCTCACCTCTTGCACCCATGCACATACTGCCTCATCCCAGTCAGCTGTTCACTTCCCACACAAAGTCACGGTGCCTCAATACAGTTCACCCTCAGTCAGAGACCATCAAATGTTGTCAATAGATACACTGGCCCATCCTCTCCCTTCCATATATTCACAACCTCCAGTAAAACATTCCCAATATTTTCTTTTCTTTTTAAAAAAAATATATTTTATTGATTTTTTACAGAGAGGAAGGGAGAGAGATAGAGAGCTAGAAATGTCGATGAGAGAGAAACATCAACCAGCTGCCTTTGCACACCCCCTACTGAGGATGCGCCCGCAACCAATGTACATGCCCCTGACTGGAATCGAACCTGGGACCTTTCAGTCAGCAGACCGACGCTCTACCACTGAGCCAAACCGGTTTGGGACATTCCTAATATTTTCATCGTAGAAAATCTCACTCTTTTCTCCTTCCCTTAAGCCACCTAGGATCACTGAAGGCTGTGCCTTATCAACTCACCGTAGCAAAGCCATTGTTGTGCCTTCTGCTGAGAAACTCTTCCAAATTGTGTGTAGTTGTGTGTGAGATCTCTGCAAGCAGCAGGTTATAAATGATTTCTGGAAGCCCCGCCCTCTGGCTCCCTTTCACTTGCTAAATCTCTTCTAGAAAGATCTCCAGCAGAGGAGAAGGTGTGGGCTATCATAGATAGAATCAATCACAGCTATGTCCTTGAAATGGATGTGTTGTGATGCTATAGAAACTTCATTGAGGAAGTTGTGGTTGAGGAATGATTAGCAGGAAACATTTATGATTAAGTGTGATGGAATGAGTGGGTGAGTGGGTCTACAATGCCTCTCAGCAAGTGTTTATCCCTCTGAGCAGAACCCACCCAAAGGGTACACATGTTTCTACCTTGAACAATGGCAAAGAATTGATAGTCCTGGAGGTAAGTTCCAGAGGTCCTTGTGAAATATAGTGGCAACCATACTTTGGTAAAAACTGCTGTTTAAATTTTAACCTTGCTATCTGACTTAGACCTTGGATTACTTGCTTAAACAATAGGGTAGTTACGGGAGATTGACTCCCACTGACTCGGTGGCTTCGGGGGTAGAAACTGTGAATAACCTTTAGTTCTGCTTTTGTGTTATGGGCAGGGTAGGGCCACATTCCAATGTCTAGCAGGATGTGACTGGGAACCAACCCTGCGGGCTGTCCCCAGTCTTTAGAATTTAGTCTTTAGGATTTGGGGAACAAAAGGAAAATGCTTGCGGTTTAAACCTTTAAAAGGAACTGCCTACCCCTGAAACGGTGCAGTTGTTTGGAGACAACCTGCGTGTGGTGCTCTCCCAACTGTCCTGGCCAGTCAATAAATCCTTGTCTGCTTTTTTAAATTAATTAATCAGCTTCCGGTGGTCTTATTTTTGAACCCAGCGTTCGACTCCACAACATTTGGAGGCCCCAGCGAGATACCGGAAAGAGAGGAGAGGGGGACCCCCCAGAAGGGGTAGGAGGTTGGTCCTCCAAAGGAGGCTCTCCCTCCTTTCGGGGACCTTAGCCGGAGAAGCTGCAAGGATTTATTGAAAAAGGGAAGACCGGTGTCATAAGGTAAGGCGCCCAGTTTATGGTTGAGATCTCAAAAAGGGTAAGGGTCCTTGGAGGGCTGGACGCGGCTTAGCCTCCAGACTCTAGTTGGAGGGCACGACGGTGTCCTTGGCTCAGGGAGGATGCTACGGTGTGGTGTCCTCGGCCCCAGGTGTCCGGACGGGCTGTCTTGTGTTTTGTCGTGTTTGTGACAGGCCTATTTGTTTTGTGTTTTGGTCTCCGTCAAAATGTTCAAGGTTCGTTTATGTCTCCGTGTTCCCTCTACAATGTTTTTTGAAAAATTTCTAGGACTTCAAGAAATGGGCGGATGAATACAGCTCTGATGTAAATGCTTTTGATTTAACCACTCGTTTTCCCAGGTCAACGCCGGTCTGTAGGATAACTTTCCCCTCACAGTTCCTAGAGTATTAGTCTTGTTTCCTTTGTCCAACATGAGTGCCATTTCTGTTTTGCTGAAACATTGCAATGTTACTTGTTTACTGAAAGGGCATAAGTACAGATGTTTGTTTGATATTATGTTTATCTGCTTGGGTATAATTATTTGTTCATGTAAGTGTGAAAATCTGTGAAAAGAAGAAAAAAAAAAGAGAAAGAAACATTTAATTTGTTTAAAGCTGAGTGCTCTGATGGCTAGCAAACCGGCCCGAGTGGCCACTGGGATTCCTTTTTCCCAGGGGTGCTTTGCTTTCTGTCAGAGGGGAATCGGTCAACCTAACAGGATTTACATGTTTATTAATTTGAAGGTATGAAGTTGTAGTGATTGCGATACAAAAGTTAAAAGCAGAGACCAAATTCTAAAGTTAACTATTTACAAGAAGGAAGCTTGAGCTGGCAAAGTTGCCATGTCTGCCAAGCAAGCTCAAAAAACTAAATGAATCTTATTTCTGCTGCCAGCCAGTCTTGATCAGTGGTGGAGGAACGGTCTCAGAACTGTTTGTTTCAATTGGCCATTTAAGTTTAATGTAATTAATGATTACAGTACATTGTAAAATCTTTAAAAGAAAAGGAAAATATTTTGTGGACCGCTTGGTCCTTGTGTGTGTCAACTCTTAAGTTATAATTTTTAAATCAGTAAGAGCTTGTCAGAAAGGTCAGGGAGTCTGATTGCAGTATAGAGGTCACCGGTTCCCCCATGCCACCTGCATTGGCAGTAGGCAAGCGGTTTTCCAGAGGACTGCCAGATGAAAATGCCTAGCCTGGGTGGAAGCACCGCCTTCACCACCCGGGACCCCTTAGACCCTCGAGCTCCCTGCTTCCGCCCACCTGGTGTCTATTCCCTCCAGGGCATGTTTAGAGTAGCTGGAGGCGGCTGCTTCAAGGAAAGAAATTCCTCTGGGACCCCCTGTACCCCAATGACAACCCAAAACCCCCAGTGACTGCTTGGACACTTTTCACCGTGTTCTGTTAGGGGGCTTAAAGGCGCAGTTAGAAATTCTCCTGTTCCCCTTTCCAGGCTTATCAGAATCTGAGATCTTTATCTGTAGGAAAAATGTGGCCATTTAAAAAGCGGCTGGAGGCCTGGGGACAGAGTGCTGGACCTGTTCCCTCTTCCCTCTGCCTTTTCGAAATATTTTTAAATAATGGGAGGTTTTAAGGCATGGTTATGCATTTTTAAAGATAAGTGTGTATGTGAGAAAGGGAGGGAGAGAGACATGAGCAAGAGATGGGAAGGGACAGAGATTAGAGAGGGAGAGAGACAGAAGGTGAGGCCAGAAGAGACAGAGAGGGTCTGAAAGAAAGGGAAACTTAGACTCCGAGGGTTTTTTTAACTTAGAGGAAGAAGACTGACAGGACAGGGGCTCCTTTCAATTAAGCCCCCAAGGGTAACCTTACAAGTGAGAGGCAAAGCTATTAGTTTCCTGGTGGATACTGGGGCAGTCTATTCAGTCTTGACAGAGCCGATGGGACCTCTAGGAAGATATCAGTCCAGGGAGCCACCAGACAAACTGACTGTTTTCCTTGGACATCAAGAAGAACTGTAGACCTAAGAAGGAACACGTACCGGAGGAACGCAGCCGCTGAACTGGACTGAAGTAGAACAACAGGCCTTTGAGGAGCTAAAGAAGGCTCTCATCTCAGCACCTGCCCTAGCCTTGCCAGATGTCACAAAGTGAGTGAGGTAAGGGGCATTGCCAAAGGGGTTCTCACTCAGACTCTAGGTCCCTGGAAGAGACCTGTTGCCTATCTGTCTAAGAGGCTAGACCCTGTGGCAGCAGGGTGGCCAGTGTGCCTCTGGGCAGTGGCCACCACAGCATTGCTGGTGAAAGGAGGCAGATAAGCAGACTCTGAGCCAGGAGCTAGCCCTGCCAACACCCCATGCTGTTGAGGCTCTCCTTTGAGGTGCTCCAGAGAGAGGATGTCAAATATCACCCAGTGCCAAGCTCTTCTCCTGGACCAGCCCTACATCCGGTTCCATAAGACACTGGCCATCAACCCTGCCAGCCTGCTTCCAGATGATCCAGAGGAACCCATTCATGACTGCATAGAGGTAACAGACACAGTACTGACAGATGTCCTTCTGTCATCACCAGATGAGGTACTGTTCACGGATGGGATCTGATATACAGGGGCAGCAGTAGTCACCATGGACTACACCATTTGGGCACAGTTCCTGAACAGAGGAACATCAGTAAGCTTTTGGCCTTAATCTAGGCCCTTTGATGGGGACACTTTGCCATTCACCGGGAAAGAGGGTTACCAACTCCAGCAAGAAAGGACATTATTTTAGCCTTATTTGAGGGCATCAGACTCCCAAAAGCAGTTGCAATAGTGCACTGCAAAGGACATCAGAAAGGGGAGACAATTGAAGCCAGAGGAAATAGAGCAGCAGACCAAACTACTAAGGAAGATGCCCAAAAACTAGTGGGGCCTTTACAAGTCTTAGTAACCCTGCCGGACCCCGACCTACACCAAACAAGAGAAGGAATTGGCTGAACAGAAGCAAGCCATCAAAGGACCAGATGGTTGGTGGCCCCTACCAGATGACAGATTGCTGGTCCCAGAGGCTCTAGGTCGGACGTTAGTTTCCCAGTTACACCAGGTTACCCACTTAGGTGTCACCAAGACTTCTAAATTTCTGTGAGGCAGATACAGGTAAATGCTAAGCAAGGTAAATGCTAAGAGTGTCCCCCTGGGAATTTGGGCCCCAGAGAAATTCCCCAGGAGAGCATTAGGAGGTGGATTTCACAGAGATTAAGCCATCAGCATTGAGGTACAAGTGCATGCTAGTTTTTATAGAAACCTCAGGTTAGGTTGAAGCATACCCCACTAGGACAGAAACTGCCTCTATAGTAGTCAAGAGATCATACCTAGATTCGAGCTGCCAGTAGTCATAGGATCAAATAACAGCCCAGCCTTTGTAGCAGGCTGGGTATCTCAAAGTATAGCTCAAGCCTTAGGACAGGCATGAGTGGAACTCTAAAAAGTTTAATTAAATTTGTCCTGAAAACCGGTGAAAATTACACCAACCCCCTGCCCTTCGCCCTCTTATGGGCCAGGTGTACCCTCTAACGGGAGAGGTTCCCCCTCCCCTTTTTGAGATCATGTATGGTAGACCTCCCTCCATCCTTCCCGGGCTCAGGAAGAAACTGAAAGCTAGAATTCATAACCATTCCCTTGCTCAAATCCTTACAGGCTCTGCATTTTACCCAGAGAGCCACCCATAAGCTTGTTCCAGATGCACTGCCAGTGCCCACCGTGGACCCTGTACACCCCTTCCAGCCCAGAGACTCAGTGTGGGTAAAGAAGTTCACTGTCCAAGGACTCACCCCAACCTGAAAGGGACGCTACACTGTTATCCTGAGCACGCCCACGGCTGTTGAAGTAGATGGCACCCAGACCTGACTACACCACTCCCAGCTCCTGCACAGAAAACAGCCTGGATCCTGGCAACCAGCAGCCTCACCCGCGAGATCCCTAGCCTGGGCTCCACACAGGCCAGGAGGAGATTTGATGCCTGCAAGAGGGGAATTGGACTTCAGTGAGGACAGTACTAATGGGAACTGTGGGACTAGGGGTTCTGGTAACTGTAAGAACATTTTTTTTGCTAGCCAGTAAGAAAGTCCAGGGCTAAGTAAAGACTAAATGTGCTATGAAACTAAAGAACAAAACAAAATAGAGAATGCCCTTAAAGGAAATATGATAAGTCAATGATTTCACTTTTTCATAAAACCAGTGGGGAATGAAATATAGTGGCAACCATACTTTGGTAAAAACTGCTGTTTAAATTGTAACCTTGCTATCTGACTTTGACCTTGGATTACTTGCTTAAACAATAGGGTAGTTACGGGAGATTGACTCCCACTGACTCGGTGGCTTCGGGGGTAGAAACTGTGAATAACCTTTAGTTCTGCTTTTGTGTTATGGGCAGGGTAGGGCCACATTCCAATGTCTAGCAGGATGTGACTGAGAGCCAACCCTGCGGGCTGTCCCCAGTCTTTAGAATTTAGTCTTTAGGATTTGGGGAACAAAAGGAAAATGCTTGCAGTTTAAACCTTTAAAAGGAATTGCCTACCCCTGAAACGGGGCAGTCCTTTGGAGACCACCTGCCTGTGGTGCTCTCCCGACTGTCCTGGCCAGTCAATAAATCCTTGTCTGCTTTTTTAAATTAATTAATCAGCTTCCGGTGGTCTTATTTTTGAACCCAGGGTTCGACCCCACAACACTTGGAGATCATGGAAATTGATCCTCAGCAGACCTATAGATGGAGATAATAAAGTCTTTGTGTCATGTCCTTTCCACAGTAGGTCCCTTGGCTCTCTTAATGCCAACAGTGTTTTAGCCTTTTTATTACACCTTCTTAGTCAACTTCCAACATATATCAATCAAGATTGGACATTTAAGATGATAAATTCTTTGTAATAAGAACACTTGAATAAGTATGATTTAGTCATGATGACCTGCTGAATAAATTAGAGCATACCCAACTAATGACACATTTTAGAGTCATTTAAAAAAGTTAAAAAAAAACAACAATAAAAACAAGTTAAGTCAGAAAGTTTTTCAACATTAAGTTTTCCAAGTGGAACGTAATGAACAAAATAAACTGATGAACAAAATAGAAACAGAGGCATGGATACATGGAACAGACTATCATTTACCGGAAGGAGGAGATGAAAATGGGGGAAGGAGTTAGCCAAACAACATGTATGCATAACCCATAGACACAGACAACGTGTGGTGATGGTGAGAGGAAAGGGCGGCCAGGGGCTGGTTTTAGGTGGACAAATGTATGGGGGAGGAGGAAAATGTGGACATCTGTGTCAACAGATGTGAACACTAAAAGTAAAATAAAAAAATTTTAATGGAAAGATTCCCTCTTGCCAAAGGGAACACATGGAATATTGACACCATGGGAGCAAGGCCAAGAGAGCCTGCTGGAGAGGCCAGATGGAGAACTAAGGATCCTTGATCAACTGTCAGACATGTGAGTGAGGCCATCAGGAACTGTCCAACCCTAAAAAAGTCACCAGCTTTCTACACCTGCATGAGGGAGCAGACAAAACCTACAGAACTGTTCAGCTGATCCCAGCCCAAATTGTCAACCCACAAAATCATGATCTCTCAGATTCATCACTATTTCTAGTATCTAATCTAAACAACAGCAATAGATAAGTTATGTAATTCTGAAATATTTACAGATGAATTTACTGATGTTTAGGGATTTGCTTCAAAAGAAGCCAGGGGTGCTCTAGCCCAGTAGCTAAGTTGCACAAAGCATTGTCCTGTACATTGTAAAAAAAAAGTTGCAGATTTGGTTTGATCCCAGTCTCAGTACATACCTGGGTTTTGGGTTGGATCACCGTTCGGGGCACATAGGTTAGCAACCAATCTCTCTCTCTCTCCCTTTCCATCTCCCTTCCCCTCTCTCTAAAAAAACCAATACACATATCCTTGGGTGATAATTAAAAAAAAAAAAAAAAGAAGATGGGTTATAGGATGATAACTGTTAAAGCTGATAAGTACATGAGGGCTTATTATACTATTGTCTCTACATTTGGTGATGTTTGAAATGGAAATTTCCCATAACAAATAATTAAAGGAAAAGAAGCTAGGGAATGGAGATAGGGAAAAAGGAAGGAATGAAGGAAAATCACTCTTCTTATTAGAAAGAAAGTGAGTTCTGCAATGTAGCACAGCTAAATCATAGACAGATTCATTACTGAACAGACAGCTGACTGCAGGGCCAGGCCCTCTCCATCCCCCAACAAGGTCAGGGGCAGGAAATTTCCACAGGAGAAGCAGTCCAGGTAGGAATATTTTCTTTATTACTTGAGAAAATCCTCATGGCAGGTAGGTGTCTACGTCATTAGTAATACTGAGACCTTTGATGAAAAATTATCTTTATTTGTTGGGATGTATTGTTGATCTAGTTTGGGGGAAGAAGCATTTGTCAGAATGAGACAGAATAGTCAGAATCTAGGAAACTTTTTTGGCAAGTGGAATGGGAAAACTGAGACAGACAGCTGAACAAACTAGCTGAACAATTTACTGTCAGTTACAGAGGTCGCCTTCTTAGAGATAATATCTAGGCCTCTGTTGTATTTGAGCTCCAGGCTCAGAAAAGCAGCAAACCCTGTGTGTCACACAAGGACCAGCTGCCATGACTTGTGCCAACCAATCAGTGGAGGCCATGATTCTGAAAGGAATCACATGGAAAACTGAGGAATATTCTATTGAGATCTCCCCTAAGACCTGCCCTAAACTCCCAGCCTTTAAAAAGCCTCAAAACAAAGGACCCAGCATGAGCCTTCTCCTTCCTGAGAGCACATCCATGTCTTGCCCTTTCCTCTCTCCTTCCCCCAGAGCGTGCATCACCTAAACTCTAAGGGACCCCCTAAAGCTGTCTCCAGCCCCACCTTTCTCTGACTTTTCAGTTAGCTAACAGCAGCCCCGTCATGGCCTGCTTCTTCCTGATCCAGCACAGCCACAGGAACTGGCTGACAGTAATTGCAGGAATGGAAACCTAAACCTGGAGATAAAATGTAAAAAGTTAGCTGACCTTGATGGCTCTGAATCGTCAGAGCTATTAACTCATTGTCTACAGTAGTTGAGATAGTGGTGCTTGAGGCAACTTTAATTTGTTAATCATATGTAAATGTAAGTTGATTTTCTGTTGTTGGAACTTCCCACTTAAGAGATGTCTTTGTTTCAGAATCTCAATAAAAGGAATGGTAAAAGGCCAGAGAGCAGTTAGTCTTCCTTCCCACTAGAGGTAGACTTCCCGCCTGGCCCCCATTTTCCCAAATTAACTCTTTTCCAGTCTCTCTCTTCATTTTAGTGTGCCGCCTTCTCCAGAAACCGGACCCTGAGTGGGCCTTGAACCACGCGGGTCGTGCAAGGGTCCTCAAACTTTTTAAAGTGGGGGCCAGATCACGGTCCCTCAGAGAGCTGGACGGCCGAACCATATGAACTACTAATTCCTACTGTAACACCTCGGCTGCGCTCACTGCCCAAAAAACCTGGCGGGCTGGATCAGACTCCTTTGCGGGCCGCATGTGGCCCGCGGGCCGTAGTTTGAAGACCCCTGAAGGGATCCCACAGTACTTGTTCAACTTGCTATTTTCCAATATGCTCTTGCATTAGACTCTGTTGGGCCATGATATGGTAGGACCCAAGTTTGTGAGCCCTTTGACCTGCCCACACCTGCAATTGAAAGACCCCCAGAGGGAGACCCTCACTCTGTCCCAGAGACAAACGGCGACCCCAATCAACCGCAGGAGGCGTCACTTGATGCAAACAGCAAGAGGCTTTTTATTCTAGCATGCTAGGGCTCAACTCGTAACTCACGCAGGAGCAGAGGAGTCCAGCCCCGAGCAAAAAAGCTCACAAGTATATATAGGCAAAAACTATACGTCGGGAGGGGTTACACACAGAGGGGGAAGAGGGGAACAAAGTAATTCTAAAAGGGGAGACTGGGTTCGTTAATAATGTATTTTATGACAGGGCTTGCGCTAAGTCAACAGTCCTGTCCGGTAATCTCGCCCCTATTTCACTGAATTGTCAAAGCAAGGTTTACTTTGTTATCCTGTTTCTCTTATCTTGTCGGAGTGAACCCTGCTCTGTTTACTCCCTGCTCAGGGCTGTTTCCTGAGACAACTTTAAGGGTCCTGTTCCCATCACTGGCGGGGGCCTTGGATAGTTGAGATAACACAGACAGCTTTTAAACATTTTTATTCTTTCATTCCCCCATTTGATTTTGGTAAGTTCTAATCATGGAACTTCTGTTTCTACATATCCTTCTCTGAGGCTATCTCCCTGGCTGATGGACTGGTAGTGCTGCCTGAGCATTAATACCTGTACAGCACTTATCCTCTCCCTGATGAAGGTGACTAGGCGATTTAAGATACAGGGCCCAAAAGTGAGAATTAAAAGCAGTATAATAAGGGGACCCATCAAGGTGGATATGAGGGTGGTGAACCAAGAGGACCAGCTGTACCAACTCTCAAACCACCCTTGATGCGCCTCCCGATCTCGTTGCTTTGTTTTTAATCTTTCTCTAAGTTGGCTGAGGCTCTCCTTTATGACTCCAGAGTAAAAACTAGGTCTAAACCTCGTCTATTCTGGAGGACAACTTTAGCTAGGGAGCTTAGTGACCTTTCTACCTTGCTGATTGTACTTTTATTAATTTTCTTTTTGCCTTTTCTATTCCTCTCTTTCTGCTCTCCTATTCCCTTGCACATGTAACTTTATTTAGCCCTGGACTTTCTCACTGGCTAGCAAAAATGTTCTTGCAGTTACCAAAACCTCCAGTACCACAGTTCCCATTAGTACTGTCTTCACTGAAGTTCAGTTCTCCTCCTGCAGACATCAAGTCTCTTCCTAGGCCAGGCTTGGGATCTCACGGGTGAGGCTGCTGGTTGCTAGGATCCAGGTTGTTTTCTGTGCAGGAGCTGGGAGCGGTGTAGCCAGGTCTGGGTGCTGTCCACTTCAACAGCCGTGGGCGTGCTCAGGACAGCAGCGCAGCATCCCTTTGAGTCCTTGGGCAGCAAATTTCTTTACCCATATTGAGTTCCGGGGCTACAGGGTCTGTGGTGGGCACTGGCAGTGCATCTGGAACAAGCAAACTGCAGAGCCTGTAAGGACTTGAGCAAGGAAATGGTTACCATACATGATCCCCTCCCCAAAAAAGGGGAAACTTGTCCCAGTAAGGGGTACACCTGGCCCTCAAGAGGGCAAAGGACAGGGGGTTGGTCCAATTTTCACCGGTTTTCAGAACAAACTTAATTAAACTTTTTAGAGTTCCACTCAGGCCTGTCCTAAAGCTTGAGCTATACTTTGAGATACCTTGCTATAAAGGCTGGACTGTTATCTGATCCTATGACTACTGGCAGCTCGAATCTAGGTATAATCTCCTGGAGTAATTTCTGGACTACTACAGAGGCACTTTCTATCCTATGCTTCACCCTAATCTGAGAAGGTGTCTATAAAAACTAGCATGTACTTGTATCTTAATGTTGGTGGCTTAATCTCTGTGAAACCCACCTTCTAATGCTCTCCTAGGGAATTTTCCTGGGGCCCAAATTCCTAGGGGGTCCCTTTATTCTTGCTTAGCATTTACCTGTATATAAACAGTACTTCTAGTGACTCTGCCTCACAGAAGTTCAGAAGTCTTGGTGACACTTAACCTGGTGTCACCGGGCAACTCTGACCTAGAGCCTCTGGGACCAACAGTCTTGTCATCTGGAGGGTCCATCAACCATCTGGTCCTTCAGTGGCTTGCTTCTGTTCAGCCAATTCCTTCTGGCTGCAGTTAGTAACTCTCTTTCCTCTGTGGATGGCACAGTGTTTCCATCAAAGGGCCTGGATTAAGGCCAAAAGTTCTGGAACTGTGCCCAAATGATGTGGTCCAAGGTGACTACCACTGCCCCTGCATATCAGGTCCCATCCTGAACGTAACTGCTCTCATCTGTGAACAGTACCTTGTCGTCTGTTACCTCTGTGCAGTCATGAATGGGTTTCTCATCATCATCTGGAAGCAGGTTGGCAGGGTTGATGGCCAGAGTTTTATGAATCCGGACACAGGGCTGGTCCCAGAGAAAAGCCTGACCCATCCAGGTTAGCTCCTGGTCCAGAGTCCGCTTATCTGCCTCGCCTCCTTCACCAGCAATGCTGTGGTGGCCACTGCCTGGAAGCACGCTGGCCACCCTGCTGCCACAGAGTCCAGTCTCTTAGATAGGCCACAGGTCTCTTCCAGGGACCTAGAGTCTGAGTGAGAACCCCTTTGGCAATGCCTCTTACCTCACTCACGTAAAGGTGGAAGGGCTTCGTAATATCTGGCAAGGCTAGGGCAGGTGCTGAGACGAGAGCCTTCTTTAGCTCCTCAAAGGCCCGTTGTTCTATTTCAGTCCAGTTCAGGGGCTGCGTTCCTCCAGTACGTGTTCCTTCTTAGGTCTACAGTCCTTCTTGATGTCCAAGGAAAACAGTCGGTTTGTCTGGTGGCTCCCTGGACTGATATCTTCCTAGAGGTCCCATCGGCTCTGTCAAGACTGAATAAACTGCCCAGTGCTCATCAGGAAATTAATAGCTTTTCCTCTCACTTGTAAGGTCACCCTTGGGAGCTTAATTGAAAGGAGCCTGGTCCTGTCAGTCTTTTTCTTTGAGGTTAAAACCCTTGGAATCTAAGTCTTCCTTTCTTTCAGATAGTCTCTGTCTCTTCTGACTTCACCTTCTGTCTCTCTCCCTCTCTAATCTCTGCCCTTTCCTGTCTCTTGCTCATGTCTTTCTCCCTCCCTTTCTCACATGCACATTTATACTTATGCACCTATATCACTTTCTCTTTTAATCTTTATTTCTGCTTCTGTCTAAATCCTTCCCTCTCAGACTCCCAGAGTCTTTTTCTTAAGTCTCTGTTTTGTTCTTTCCCTCTCTCCCAGTTTCTCCTTCTCATCACATGTACAACTTTCATAAAAACTTTTACTATTTTACACTAGCTTTTAAATCTTCTTTTATCTTAAAATATTTAGAAAAGGCAGAGGGAAGAGAGAGCAGGTCTAGCACTCTGTTCCCAGTAGCCGCTTGAATTTTAAACTGCCACATTCTTCCTACAGATAAAGATCTCAGATTCTGATAAGACTGAAAAGGGGAACGAGAGAATTTCTAACTGCGCCTTTAAGTCCCCTAATAGAACACGGTGAAAAGTGTCCAAGCAGTCACAAGGGGTTAAATTATGTTTTCACATTGTTTTAACATAATTCTAAATAAATTATAAACCTTTGTGATGAAGTCTACTTAAATCTATAAAGTAGATACATATGACTGAAACCAAAAATGATTCCCTCAGTTTAAACAAAATACAAGATGCAGGTACAAGCCCAATTCAAGCTTACAATGCAATTTGAAATGATAATAACAATGGCATATGAGAAAAGCAAAATAAAACAAATTAATATGGCTATCACTTCTTCTACATTAAGAGAAAAATATATGACTTGGCCTACTTCTTCACAAGAGGTACACTATAAATTCCCAACAAATTTACTTAGGTCTGTATGAAACAATCTGGATAGGGCTCAAGCATCATATAGATTCCTCATCTGACAAATGAAAATAAATTAATCCTTGAGATCTTTGATCATTATTGCTTATTCTTAACACATGTAATACAGTTTAGCCTGCTATATTCTAGGCATTTAGTTACTGCAATTAATTTTTTCCTAATTCAATTTATACTTAAGTAGCTATGACTCTGCTTAGCTGATATCAATGATAAAAACTAAACATTGTAAGCAAGGCCATGGAATCACCTGCCACTCCTTGCAGATCACATTCTTTAGCTGAAAACTCCTAGCCATTCATGTAAATTTGTTACCATTATCAACTAGGTAGTTTCCACCTCATGGTGGGGAATTTTAAAAGCTGCTTACAATGACTTGGGAAACCAGTTTTAATTTATCTGCTGCCTCCAGCTACTCAAACAACTCCTGGAGGTGAATGGAGGCAGGGAGCGAGCGGGTCCCAGGTGGTGAAGGCAGTGCTGCCACCAGGGCGTTTTCATCAGACTGTCCGCCGCTTGCCTCTTGCTAGCAAAGATGCAATGGGGGAATCGGTGACCCTTCCACTGCAATCACACTCCTTGAACTTTCTGACAAGCTCTTACTGATTTTAAAATTATAACTTGAGTTGACACACATACAAGGACCAAGAGGCCCACAAATATTTTCTTTTTCCTTTAAAGATTTTACAATGTACTGTAATCATTAATCACCTTAAATTTAAATGGCTAATTGAAACAAACAGTTCTGAGACCGTTCCTCCAGCACTGATGAAGACTGGGTGGAGGCAGGTGTCTGAAATAAGATTCATTTAGTTTTTGAGCTCGCTGGGCAGACTTGGCGACTTTGCCAGCTCAAGCTTCCTTCTTGTAAATAGTTACTTTTAGACTTCGGTCTTTGCTTTTAACCGTTTTAGACTATAATTGTTACAACCTCATACCTTCAAATCAATAAACATAGACATAAATCCTGTTAGGCGGGCCGATTCCCCTCTGACAGAAAGCAAAGCACTCCTGGGAAAAAGGAATCCCAGTGGCCACTCGGGGCGGTTTGCTAGCCATCAGAGCACTCAGCTTTAAACAAATTAAAGGTTTCTTTCTTTCTCTCTGCTCGCCTGTGGCCGGGCGAGTAAGACAGACCTGGGAGGTCTCTTTCCCAATTTTCCTTTGTCAAGGAGACAACCACACTCCAGCCATTTGGGGTTATCAAAAAGAACATCAATCTGGATATCAATGTATGGAATTTGGTCCGGATGCCCAGGGCTCCTATAGACTATCCGCCGGACTCCCGTGCAGGGCCCCATGTCTAGGGTCCCTGTTGAAGGCCAATCAACCCCAAATGTCGGCCACTCCAATTCACAGAGTCTCTGGAGAGTGAAGGCATCTACAGAAACACCATAGCTTTCACCTCGTTTTTAAGTCCGGAAAATTTTTAACCATGTATTCAATGGGACTTAGGTGACTCTCTTTTGAGTTTCCTTGCCCCATTTTTCTCTTTCTTCCCAATTTATAAACAGTTAGGCAACAAATAAGTCCAAAACAAATCCCAAAGAGGAAAAACGAACACTTACCAATTCCCACACACTCGATTGCAGCTGCACTCTCTCAACACTCATAACAACACTCATTCAGACCAGAACAATACTCACTCAGACCAGAACCAGGGAGTCTCCAGACTCCAAAACCCAGACAGAACCAGGCCTCCGTGGCCGTCAGAAGCACAAATAACAGAAATGTCACAGACAGGAGGACCCACCTTGTCCGCCACAGACACACAACAGAATCAGATAGGCGCGATCTTGGAACAACACCTGATCCAAACAGTTAAACTCGATCAGCACCCTTACAGCAGGAGACTACCAGGCGTCCCTGGCTCTCCTCCTCCCTTGGGGCATCCCCCAGGGTCGCAGCCTGTGGCCCTCCAGGCACGTCTACCGACCACTGTCAGGCCACTCTCGCGAGTCGCCGAACGGCTGCCAATACAGAACCAGATCTGATAACAGAACACAAGACAAAGACAGACAACTTCGGGTACCCCTTCTTACCTCCAAGGTCCGCTCCGCGGATGAGGGGTGGTCGTTATATCCCGGACGAGCCCCCAAGATGAAAGACCCCCAGAGGGAGACCCTCACTCTGTCCCAGGGACAAACGGCGACCCCAATCAACCGCAGGAGGCGTCACTTGATGCAAACAGCAAGAGGCTTTTTATTCTAGCATGCTAGGGCTCAACTCGTAACTCACGCAGGAGCAGAGGAGTCCAGCCCCGAGCAAAAAAGCTCACAAGTATATATAGGCAAAAACTATACGTCGGGAGGGGTTACACACAGAGGGGGAAGAGGGGAACAAAGTAATTCTAAAAGGGGAGACTGGGTTCGTTAATAATGTATTTTATGACAGGGCTTGCGCTAAGTCAACAGTCCTGTCCGGTAATCTCGCCCCTATTTCACTGAATTGTCAAAGCAAGGTTTACTTTGTTATCCTGTTTCTCTTATCTTGTCGGAGTGAACCCTGCTCTGTTTACTCCCTGCTCAGGGCTGTTTCCTGAGACAACTTTAAGGGTCCTGTTCCCATCACTGGCGGGGGCCTTGGATAGTTGAGATAACACAGACAGCTTTTAAACATTTTTATTCTTTCACAATCACCCACCTGTGATCACACAAATTCTTCCTCTGAAGCCTAATTTCTCTCATGGAAAATGAAGTACAGGTACATAAATTCTTCCTGACCCTTCACTATCAAATTGGATCCAGTTCACCTTCACTTTCTTCCTGGCTATGGCTGCTGCTGCTGTCAATAAACAAAGCACCTGCGCTGGCAGGGCCCTGTGCTGGACGCAGAGTGCAGAGCTGCCAACAAGCAAACAATTTAGTTTAGGGTCGGGGACAGACATTAAAGGGATAAGTATTGAACTCTTTTTTAAATTGCATGTAAAGGGACCCAAAGAGAGTAGGGAACAAAGAGACTTTACATAATCTCAGTAGTGGGTGAGTGAGTGAGCACCCCTAGGAAGTGCTTTTCAAACTGACACCTGGTGGATGAGGCCGTGATCCATAGTTCATGGCATAAATTGTGATAGTGTGTTTGAGTGTGTGTGTGTGTGTGTGTGTGTGTGTGTTCTAAATGTCCTTTTGAGAAGGAAAAAGGGAGGTTTTAGTGGCAGTTGTGGGGCATCTCTGATGATGCCAATGAACTTAAATAATTTAGTAAGTGCCCAGTCACCTCATACCATTCAGGACCCACACTTGGTTGTCTGAAGTTCCTGCTCCAGGCTGCTTTGAGCACATTGAATGTAAGCAGGCATGAGTCTTAGTGCAGGCCTGACACATGGGATATGAAATGTGCATCAGGTGGTAATTCCTGACACAAGAGTTTCAAGTGAGAGGGCTGGGCGGGGCAAGGGGGCAGGGCGGGGGTAAGAGGGCAGGTGGGGTGAGAGGGCAGGATGGGGCGGGTCCAGCTCCAGGTAACTGGACCCTAGGCCTAACCCAACCAATCAGGTCAGCCAAGGTAGTGGCACCACACTCCCTATAAAACCCATTGATATGTTAAGTTCTTCCTCTTTCTCGCCCATGCCCTCGTGGGTGTAGGTGAGACTGGGCTCGGACTAGTCCGAAATAAATACAGGCTTTCTGCAATTGCATCGGATTCGGCTCCCTGGTAGTCTTTGGGGTTTATGACACTTGGGCATTACATATGGGGCCTTGTCCGCGATCTCCAAGACTGAGGGACTCTGAATCCGGAGAGCCTGTCTGGCCGCGGTAAAAGTGTGTGAAGGGATCCCTGTGGGAAGTGCCCGAGAGGTCTAGCGGACGCGCTGTTGAAGACCACGGGCCGGAGAGATCAAAAGGCGTTTTGATCCTCCTTTAGGAGGGACGTAGAATTCCCTCTCAGGACGAGGTAGTCGGCGTGAGGCCGTCGTTTAGTTTTAGGCGCCGCTTCCACGGAGTTGGAAGGCTGTTCTTGGGGGCCCCCCGTCTGTTTCTGTGTTCTTTGTTTGTTTGTTTGTTTGTTTGTATGTTTGTGTAGGGAAAGGTTTCAGTTTGCTCTTGTTTGTAAATTTGCTATAAAAACTTAAATCTGAATGTATTGAATTGTTATTAACTGAAAATGTTGATGTGGGGAGTCCTTCTCCTGGGGGCTGTTGTAATTTTATGTGTTATTTTGTGGACTCACTGTATGGATGTTATGGGAGACTCAGATTACTCCTTTGAGCATTGTGATTAATTATTTTCAGGAAGTAGAGGAAAGACCTAACGATTTTAGTATGGAGGTCTGGAAGGACGAATGGCAGACTTGTTGTTCAAGTGAGTGGCCAGCTTTCAATGTTGGATGGCCACCAGAGGGAACATTCGATCTCCCTACCATTCGCCGGGTTCGGAGTGTTGTCTCTCATCCCGAGACAGGTTACCCCGATCAGCTCTCATACATTATAATGTGGCAGGACCTTGTGGAGAACCCACCCTTTTGGCTTAAACACTCTGTGGCTCCGTGCCCCTCGGAGCCAAAACCTATTTTTGCCTTACAGGGAACGGAGAGGACAGAGAAGAAAATCACCCTGCCATCAGCTCCCCCCTACTCTGTCTTGCAGGGGAGAACTGGAGAAGAATTAATTTTTCCTCCCCCGTGTCAGTTCCCTAGGGTGCCGGAGGAAGAAACTGACCCTCCCCCATTGAGGGAAGCAGATGCCACGAGGAGAGCGGGAAGCCCGCCGCATACCAGACAAAGAGCCCAGAGGGAACAAGCCACCTTCATCGCAGACTCCACTGTTAAGACTTTACCCCTTCGAGCCACTGGTCTCCCAGATGAGAGGGGCGATCAGTCCCATCACTACTGGCCTTTCGCCACTAGCGACCTTTATAATTGGAAAACTCAAAATCCTGAGTTTTCTGAGAAGCCAGCGGGACTTATTAATCTGTTGGATTCTATCATTTTTACCCATCAGCCAACCTGGGATGACTGCCAGCAGCTCTTGCAGGTCCTGTTCACCACCGAGGAGAGGGAGAGGATCCTTAATGAGGCCCGGAAGCTGGTTCCAGGCGTGGATGGGAATCCTACCACCAACCAGGCTCAGATAGATACCTCTTTTCCTCTGACTAGGCCTGAATGGGATTTCAACACAGCAGAAGGTAAGGAGAGGCTCCGGGTCTACCGCCAGGCTCTAATGGGGGGTCTCCGGGCGGCTGCCAGAAAGCCGACTAATCTGTCTAAGGTAGGGAGCGTACAGCAGGAGAAAGATGAATCTCCAGCAGCCTTTTTAGAGCGGATCATGGAGGCATTCCGCACCTATACCCCCATGGATCCAGAGGCCCTGAGAGTAAGGGAGCTGTTATTGTAGCCTTTGTAAACCAGTCTGCTGCAGATATTAGGAGAAAATTGCAAAGAATAGATAGACTGGGAGAGAAGAGTCTGCAGGACTTGTTGGTGGTGGCTGAGAAGGTGTACAATAACCGGGAGCCCCCTGAAGATAAACAGGCTCGCAGGCAGACCCGAGACCTGGCTAGGATCCTGTGGGCCGCCACTATGGACTCCCCTGAGAAACGGGACCTCCGCTTCCGACAGCTTGCAAACGAACTTCTTACAGGCTTATAAAGGCAAAAACCGCAAAGTTAGAACAAAGGACAAGGGGAGGGGGTCTTCCAGAAAGAGGGACAGGAATTCCTTGAGGGGAGGATAGACATTATCACAAGGAACAGGGTGGAACCGCCGCAGGACGTTGATACTACATCCAGTTTACTACCTCTAGGGCTGAGTCTGGTGGTCTGGTGCTGTGTTGATAATACATCCAGTTTACTACCTCTAGGGGCTGAGTCTGGTGGTCTGGTGCTATGTGGCTCATACTCTGTTTTTCCTGGGGCAGTTCTAAAGGTCACATTCTCACGGGAAGTCTGGGCTAGCAGGGGAATTTTTCTATATTATTTCTTTCAGCCTCTACATTCCCCTCTTTTTCTTTTTGGTAAGTTCTAATCATGGAACTTTAGTCTTTATATACCCTTCTCCAAAGCTGTCTTCTTGACGAAGAGACTGATAGTGCTGTCTGAGCATTAGCACTTGTACAGTACCTATTCTCTCCCTGATGAAGGTGATTAGGCGATTCCTTGTCTAAGAGAAATGGGGGAAAGGCACAAGGAGTTATTCCATTGGTACAAGCCCACCAAGTTCCTTCAGGGGCAGCCAGCAGGGCTGCTTCTCCTCGAGATGGCTCCTCCGGTAGCAGGATGGTGGAGGTGCAGGACGAGGCATAGAAAGAGTCCTTCAGAGGGTAATTAGCAGGCATCAGGCACGTCCCTTGTCCTTGTAGATCCCCTAGAGTAAGTTTCGGGTTACGACCCCACTGGCAGTGACCCTTCGCAGCATCCAAGGAGATGTTTCTTATGTCCTGGGGGTATCTCCAAGAGAGATGTTAACAGCAATTCCTGAATAATAAGGGGGTTCAGGGTTGAGACATAATCAACAGTCATTTGTGAGGCTGGGGTGGGTCCTTGGACAGTGAACTTCTTTACCCACACTGAGTCTCCGGGCTGGAAGGGGTGTACAGGGTCCACGGTGGGCACTGGCAGTGTATCTGGAACAAGCTTACGGGTGGCTCTCTGGGTTAACTGCAGAGCCTATAAGGACTTGAGCAAGGGAATGGTTATGAATTCTAGCTTTCAGTTTCTCCCTGACCCCAGGAAGAATGGAGGGAGGTCTACCATACATGATCTCAAAAAGAGGGGGGGAAACCATCCCAGTAGGAGATACACCCGGCCCATAATAGGGCGAAGGGCAGGGGGTTGGTCCAATTTTCACCGGTTTTTAGGACAAATTTAATTAAACTTTTTAGAGGTCCGCTCATGCCTGTCCTAAGGCTTGAGCTATACTTTGAGATACCTTGCTACAAAGGCTGGGCTGTTATCTGATCCTATGACTATTGGCAGCTCGACTCTAGTTATAATCGCCTGGAGTAATTTCTTGACTACTATAGAAGCAGTTTCTATCCTATGCTTCAACTTAATCTGAGAAGGTGTCTATAAAAACTAGCATATACTTGTACCTTAATGCTGGTGGCTTAATCTCTGTGAAATCCACCTTTTAATGCTCTCCTAGGGAATTTTCCTGGGGCCCGAATTCCCAGGGGGTCCCTCCATTCTTGCTTAGCATTTACCTGTACACAAACTTCTAGTGACTATGCTTTTACCTTACTTAAGCTTCGTAGTATCTGCCTCACAGAAGTTCAGAAGTCTTGCTGATGCCTAAGTGGGTAACCTGGCGTAACTGGGCAACTAATGTCCGACCTAGAGCCTCTGGGACCAGTAATCTGTCATCTGGAAGGGGCCACCAACCATCTGGTCTTTTGATGGCTTGCTTCTGTTCAGCCAATTCCTTCTCTTGTTTGGTGTAGGTCGGGGTCCGGCAGGGTTACTAAGACTTGTAAAGGCCCCACTGGTTTTTGGGCATCTTCCTTAGCAGTTTGGTCTGTGGCTCTATTTCCTCTGGCTTCAATTGTCTCCCCTTTCTGATGTCCTTTGCAGTGCACTATTGCAACTGCTTTCAGGAGTCAGATGGCCTCAAATAAGGCTAAAATAATGTCCTTTCTGGCTGGAGTTGGTAATCCTCTTTCCTGGGGGACGGCACTGTGTCCCCATAGAAGGGCCTGGATTAAGGCCAAAAGTTCAGGAACTGTGCCCAAATGGTGTGGTCCAGGGTGACTACTGCTGCCCCTGTATATCAGATCCCATCCCGAATGTTACTGCTCTCATCTGTGAACAGTACCTTGTCTGGTGATGACGGCAGGACATCTGTCAGTACTGCGTCTGTTACCTCTATGCCATCATGAATGGGTTCCTCTGGATAATCTGGAAGCAGGCTGGCAGGGTTGATGGCCAGTGTCTTATGGAATCGGACGCAGGGCTGGTCCAGGAGAAGAGCGTGGCACTGGGTGATATTTGACATCCATCTCTCTGGAACACCTCAAAGGAGGGCCTCAACAGCATGGGGTGTTGTCAGGGCTAGCTCCTGGCCCAGAGTCTGCTTATCTGCCCCCTTCATAGTCTCTTAGACATATAGGCAATAGGTCTCTTCCAGGAACCTAGAGGCTGAGTGAGAATCCCTTTGGCAATGCCCCTTACCTCACTCATATAAAGGTGGGAGGGCTTCGTAACATCTGGCAAGGCTAGGGCAGGTGCTGAGATGAGAGCCTTCTTTAGCTCCTCAAAGGCCTGTTGTTCTACTTCAGTCCAGTTTAGCAGCTGTGTTCCTCCAGTATGTGTTCCTTCTTAGGTCTACAGTCCTTCTTGATGTCCAAGGAAAACAGTCAGTTTGTCTGGTGGCTCCCTGGACTGATATCTTCCTAGAGGTCCCATCGGCTCTGTCAAGACTGAATAAACTGCCCAGAGCTCACCAGGAAATTAATAGCTTTTCCTCTCACTTGTAAGGTTACCCTTGGGAGCTTAATTGAAAGGAGCCCTGGTCTCGTCAGGGCTGGAGGTTAAAAACCCTTGGAATCTAAGTTTCCCTTTCTTTCAGATTGTCTCTATCTCTTCTGGCCTCACCTTCTGTCTCTCTCCCTCTCTAATCTCTGTCCTTTCCTGTCTCTAGCTTATATCTCTCTTCCTCCCTTTCTCACATACATACTTACACTTATACATTCATACCACTTTCTCTTCTAATCTTTGTTTCTGCTTCTGTCTAAATCCTTCCCTCTCGGACTCCCAGAGTCTCTTTCTTAAGTCTCTGTTTTGTTCTTTCCCTCTCTCCCTGTTTCTCTTTCTCATCACATGCACAACTTTCATAAAAACTTTCACTATTTTACATTAGCTTTTAAGCCTTCTTTCTATGTCCTTCAAAAATCTATAACCATACCTCAAATCTTCCATTATTTTAAAATATTTAGGAAAGGCAGAGGGAAGAGAGAGCAGGTCTAGCACTCTGTTCCCAGTAGCCGCTTGAATTTTAAACTGCCACATTCTTCCTACAGATAAAGATCTCAGATTCTGATAAGACTGAAAAGGGGAACAGGAGAATTTTAACTGTGCCTTTAAGTCCCCTAATAGTGTTATGCCCAGACTTCGTGATCCCCCAAGGACCACCAGGGAGCCAAGTCCGATGCAATAAACAAAAGAGCCTTCACCATGCTAGCATGGGCCCTTCCCACCAACGCCGGCAGCATGGCGGAAGAGAGCGAATTTCTCCCAGTCCAGGGGTTTTGAGGGCTAGGGATAACTCCGCCCTGCGGGGCGGAGTTGGGAGCTCATCCTCGCCCCGCCCTGCCCTCTCATTAGAACACGGTGAAAAGTGTCCAAGCAGTCACGGGGGGTTAAACCATGTTTTCACATTGTTTTAACACAATTCCAAATAAATTATAAACCTTTGTGATGAAGTCTACTTAAATCTATAAAGTAGATACACATGACTGAAACCAAAAGTGATTCCTACAGTTTAAACAAAATACAAGATGCAGGTACAAGCCCAATTCAAGCTTACAATGCAATTAGAAATGATAACAACAATGGCATATGAGAAAAGCAAAACAAAACAAATTAATATGGCTATCACTTTGTCTACATTAAGAGAAAAATATATGACTTGGCTTACTTCTTCACAAGAGGCACACTATAAATTCCCAACAAATTTACTTAGGTCTGTATGAAACAATCTGGGTAGAGCTCAAACATCATATAGATTTCTTATCTGACAAATGAAAATAAATCAATCCTTGAGATCTTTGATCATTACTGCTTATTCTTAACACATGTAATACAGTTTAGCCTGCCATATTCTAGGCATTTAGTTACTGCAATTAACTTTTTCTAATTTAATTTATACTTAAGTAGCTATGACTCTGCTTAGCTGATATCAATGACAAAAACTAAACATTGTAAGCAAGGCCATGGAATTACCTGCCACTCCCTGCAGATCACATTAGCAATCAAATGCAAATGAACACATTCTTTAGCTGAAGACTCCCAGCCATTCATGTATCTGCTGCCTCCAGCTATTCAAAACAACCCCTGGAGGGAATGAGGCAGGGAGCATGAGGGTCCAAGGGGTCCCAGGTGTAGAAGGCGGTGCTTCCACCAGGGCTTTTTCATCTGGCAGTCTGTCGCTTGCCTCTTGCTAGCAAAGGTGCCATGGGGGAACCGGTGACCCCTACACTACAATCAGACCCCCTGACCTTTTTGACAAGCTCTTGCTGATTTTAAAATTATAATTTAAGAGTTGACACACACACAAGGACCAAGTGGCCCACAAAATATTTTCCTTTTCTTTTAAAGATTTTACAATGTATTGTAATCATTAATTACATTAAACTTAAATGGCCAATTGAAACAAACAGTTCTGAGACCGTTCCTCCACCACTGATCAAGACTGGGTGGTGGCAGAAATAAGATTCATTTAGTTTTATGAGCTCGTTGGACAGACTTGGCAACTTTGCCAGCTCAAGCTTCCTTCTTGTAAATAGTTACTTTTAGACTTCGGTCTCTGCTTTTAACCTTTCTGGACTATAATTGTTACAACCTCATACCTTCAAATCAATAGACATAAATCCTGTTAGGTGGGCCGATTCCCCTCTGACAGAAAGCAAAGCACCCCTGGGAAAAAGGAATCCCAGTGGCCACTCGGGGTGGTTTGCTAGCCATCAGAGCACTCAGCTTTAAATAAATTAAAGGTTTCTTTCTTTCTCTCTGCTCGCCTGTGGCCGGCCGAGTAAGATGGACCTGGGAGGTCTCTTTCCCAATTTTCCCTTGTCAAGGAGACAACCACACTCCTTCAGCCATTTGGGGTTATCAAAAAGAACATCAATCCGGATATCAATGTATGGAATTTGGTTCGGATGCCCAGGGCTCCTATAGACTATCCGCCGGACTCCCGTGCAGGGCCCCATGTCTAGGGTCCCTGTTGAAGGCCAATCAACCCCAAATGTCGGCCACTCCAATTCACAGTCTCCGGAGAGTGAAGGCATCTACAGAAACACCATAGCCTTCACCTTGTTTTTAAGTCCAGAAAATTTTTAACCATGCATTCAAGGGGGCTTAGGTGACTCTCCTTTGAGTTTCCTTGTCTCATTTTTCTCTTTCTTTCCAATTTATAAACAGTTAAGCAATAAATAATTCCAAAACAAATCCAAAAGAGTAAAAACAAAAACACTTTTACCAATTCCCACACACTCAATTGCGGCCGCACTCTCTCAACACTCACAACAACACTCATTCAGACCAGAACAACACCTGATTGCCGGGACTTTCCACAAACACACAATTGGGGCAGATGGTCGCAGCTGTCTCCGATCTTCGCCGGGACTCGAACCCGACACCTGATTGCCGGGACTCGAACCCGACACCTGATTGCCGGGACTCGAACCCGACACCTGATTGCCGGGGCTCGAACCCGACACCTGATTGCCGGGGCTCGAACCCGACACCTGATTGCCGGGGCTCGAACCCGACACCTGATTGCCGGGGCTCGAACCCGACACCTGATTGCCGGGACTCTAACCCGACACCTGATTGCCGGGACTCTAACCCGACACCTGATTGGAGACCGCCAGCTGCCCCTGGCTCTCCTGCACCCTTGGGGCGTCCCCCAGGGTTGCAGCCTGTGACCACTATCCGGCCACTCTCACGAGTCACCGAACAGCTGCCAAACCAAAAGTGCGCGCCCAGAACCTGAACAGAAGCTTTCACAGACAATGAACACAACACAACACAGAACCAGACAGACAGACAATGAACATAACACAGCACAGAACCAGACAGACAAACATGGGGTACCCCTTATTACCTCCAAGGTCGGCTCCGCGGTTGAGGGGTGGCCGCCGATCTCGGATGAGCCCCCAAGATGTTGGACCCCCCGAAGGAGACCCCTGCCCTGACCCAGGATCAGCGACGACCCAGTCAAACGCAAGAGACGCACTTGATGCAAACAGCAAGAGGATTTAATTCCAACATGCTGGGACTTGACCTGTTACTCACGCAGGAGCAGCCAAGTCAAGTCCCGAGCAGAACTTCTTACAGGCTTATAAAGGCAAAAACCGCCAAGTTAGAACAAAGGACAAGGGGAGGGGGTCTTCTAGAAAGAGGGACAGGAATTCCTTGAGGGGAGGATAGACATTATCACAAGGAACAGGGTGGAACCGCCGCAGGACGTTGATACTACATCCAGTTTACTACCTCTAGGGGCTGAGTCTGGTGGTCTGGTGCTGTGTTGATAATACATCCAGTTTACTACCTCTAGGGGCTGAGTCTGGTGGTCTGGTGCTGTGTGGCTCATACCCTGTTTTTCCTGGGGCAGTTCTAAAGGTCACATTCTCACGGGAAGTCTGGGCTTAGCAGGGGAATTTTTCTATATTATTTCTTTCAGCCTCTACAGTTACCAGTGGGTGATTGAGGTGTGGGCAGGTCAAAGGGCTCAGGAACTTGGGTCCTAACATCATGGCCCAACATGAAGTCTAATGAAAGGAGCATGCTGGAAAATAGCAAGTTGATCAAGTACTGTCAGCCTGTTCCTGTGGCTGTGCTGGATCTGAAAAAAAACTCAAGAGGAGCACATGCTTCCATAGGCTTTCCAGTCCCAAGTGGACACTTTTGTCACTGGACAGTGACCAGGTCTGGAGTGAATAAACCTAGGGCCCACCCGTAATGTTGTGGGTTCTTGGTTGCGTGCAGGAAAGATTTCACAACACAAGGTGATTGTGAGACTGTTTTTTAAAGTTGTAGATGGTGAAATAAGGAAAGGGTTTAGGATAGATGAATCAATTGGAGAGCCAATGTGGGGCTAATTGGGTCATTACAAACGTTATCAGGAAGAAGTGGTACAAGGTGGGGCTCATTGGGTTCAGTAGAAATGTTATCAGGAAGAAGTGGTACAAGCTGGGGCTCATTGGGTTCAGTAGAAATATTATCAGGAAGAAGTGGTACAAGCTGGGGCTCATTGTGTTCAGTAGAAATGTTATCAGGAAGAAGTGGTACAAGGTGGGGCTCATTGTGTTCAGTAGAAATGTTATCAGGAAGAAGTGGTACAAGGTGGGGCTCATTGGGTTCAGTAGAAATGTTATCAGGAAGAAGTGGTACAAGCTGGGGCTCATTGGGTTCAGTAGAAATGTTATCAGGAAGAAGTGGGACTTGGTTGGGCTGATTGAGTTCCTTAGAAATGTTATCAGGAAGAAGTGGTACAAGCTGGGGCTCATTGGGTTCATTAGAAATGTTATCAGGAAGAAGTGGTACAAGGTGAGGCTCATTGGGTTCCTTAGAAATGTTATCAGGAAGAAGTGGTACTTGGTTGGGCTGATTGAGTTCACTAGAAACGTTATCATGAAGAATTGGGCCAAAGTGGAGGTGCTGTTAGCTCACTGGAAAATCAGAGAAAGGAGGGGCTGGAGACAGGTTTACTAATTTACTGTCAAATTTAATACACTAATAACAATCTTAATTTACCCTGTAATTATTATTAGAAAGGTGTCTTAATTTCTCATATTCCTTTATAATTTTGATTACACAAGAGTCAATTTGTGATTGAGCCCCTGGGAGGCAGTGTCTCTGGATTGACATCCAGGTCTCTATGGCCTCTCTATCCTTCTTTCCTTATGGCCCTCAATACCAGTTTGTGGAGGTGGGCTGACTCAGAGCTGGCTCTCCAATGGTCACTGCCTGCTTCGATCCCCAGGTTCTAGAAAAACAACTCCCCCCTGCAGATGCATGCCTGTTGGGTTTTAGAGTGTGACTAGGAGTTTCTGGATGGTGTGTGTGTAGGGTAGAAAAGGATCTGAGAATATTGTGGGAGAGATCAGAGAACAAAGTGGATAAACATTTCTCTGATACAAGGAGTAAGAGATAGGCTCCTGAAATAGCTGAGAAGACATTGGAACCATATTCTTACCATGTAGTGGTTAGGAATGTTAGAAACTCTCAAGCAAAATCCTTCCCCAATTTCAGATAGCTAAACTAAGACTTTAGGTGCCTCTCTGCATACAAACTGCTATAATTTAGAATTTGGGCTAGAAACTTTGTACTTTTGAGAAAAATCAGTGTAAAATCTTAATTGGGAATATATTCTTATTGATTTTGAGAGAGAGAAAGAGAGAGAGAGAGAGAGAGAGAGAGAGAGAGAGAGAGATCAATGAGAAAGAAAAACATCAATTTGGTTGCCTTCCATATGTGCTCTGACTGGGAGTCAAACCCACAACCTTTTGGTGTACAAGATGATGTTCCAACTAACTGGGCCAACCGGACAGGGTGCACTTACAAAATTGTAATCCAAGGACAATTTGAAGAGCCAAAAAGATTTGCCTCAAAGATTTTTCTGTTATTTAAACAATCGCAAATTTTTTCCAACTTTTGTCGGCAGAAGCCTGGGGCATGTTTAATAATGAACTGTCACCATTTTAGACCAGGGAGGATCAAATTTATTATTAAAGCAAGAAAAATTTATACACCAGGAAGCAGTGACCAGACTCTGGTTATGATGTTGTCCCACTTAATCATTACAGAATAACAAAACTCCCCAAAATATATTGGTTTAAAACTATAATTTATTGTTATCTATCTCTGTTTTGCAGGCTTACTGCATTCATATGGGTAGTGTATCATGTGGCCTTAATCAAATTGTGGTGGGAAGTGAAGTTTTCTGATGGATGCTGTCCTCATGTCTGACACTTCACTTGGGGTGGCTGAAACAGCTGGGGGCTGGCTGGTTATTCCTCTCTTCACATGACCTTCGTGTCTTAGACCTCTTCAAATCACAGAGGTCTCAGGGGTTTGGGATTTAATGAATGGTGACTGGCTTCTGCCACAGAGAACCCTTGAAAAAGCTCAAGCAGAAGGCACAAGAGGTAATGGGCCCTAGCTCTAGAAGTCATGCAGTGTCACTCCCATCACATCCTATTGTTGGAAGGTGAGTCAGAGGGACGGCCATAATCATGTGGAGAAGACTACACCAGGGCATGGCTATGTTGCCTTGTGATTTATGACCAGGCATCCTAGACTAGTACTGTCCCACCATCAGGCTCCAGAGACATTCACACTTCCCACATACCCCAAACTCTGACCACTCTCTAAGGAATTCCCAAGTGTAATACAATAACTGCAACAAGTTCAAGACAGACTTCAGGATTTCACCATTTAAACCAGGACCTGGGGCTCTTGGAGTGAACTGACTATAAGTTTTCAGGTACAGTTAGTTCTTTTCAATGTTTGCACTCATGGGGCAAAATACCTCACACATGCCAAGTCTATATGTCAAAACAGACACAGAATAAATGTAATCCACATTTTCAGAGGCAGCAATAGGAGATGTATAGCACCTGCAGCTTCATATCACATCTGACATCCAGTCCGGCTCATATCTCCGCTTCACTCCAGGAATGTTTTCTCTGTGGCGATTGTGTCCACCCTCCATTCTCAGCTTTTTTGTGTTCTTGCCAAGATATCAGAATGACAACTTCAGGGGTTCTGCTTCATCTTCAGCTTCTTAGCAAGTCCAGAGAACCACTTAGCAGACACCCCACTTAGAAGACACTATTCCTAGAAACATACCAAGGCTGATTCAAGAAAGTGGGAGGGGGGTCACTGAAGGGAAAAGCGGGATATCTGTAACACTTTCAACAACAAAGATAAACGAAAAACAAAACAGAGCTTGGTACATCAAAGCAAAGGAAAGTCTTATGGAAATAGCGTCTTTGTCCACAAGGACTACCTCAGGCATCAATCGTGTCATCTCTCACCATGTCCATTGCCATAGCGAATTCTTCAACTCCAACCTTACTAACTGGAACGATTCTTTCTTTAGCCTTCAGCCAGCCTAACATCCAGAAGCCTTGAGGTGGCAATGCATTGCTAATGGCACTGTTCAGGCCTTTCTTCTGTGTAGAGAGCATCTGGGGGGCTACTGAGCCTAGGGTCCTTGGCTGAGTCCAGAGGCATCAGCAAAGCAATGTCCAGGAGACATACCTCACCAAAGGCAGGGATGTCGTCAGTGCTGATCTTTAGCTCAGGCACCTGGGTGTGGGTGTAATTATCTAAGTTCAGCCAGGAGCCAGGTGTGGATCCAATGATCAGGGTCCAGGTGGGTCTGATGATTCCACGAAGCCACAAGAAGGAAGAACTGCAGCTTGATCTGTAAGCATGATTTCACATAATTTCCTGTCTTAAACTCCAGTAAAACTGCCTGGTATCACACTGTATCTACTAAACATGATGCACTAGCTTTGAGTCATTATCTCTTCATCCAAGAACAGTGTCCCACCTGGTCCCAGCTTTCCCTACTGTCTCTGTGTCTGTCTCTTTCTTTTTCTTGATCCCCATCGCCCCTACTCAGGACTCTTCTGCTCTCTAGCTGTGTTGGTCACGGCTAAGAGAGAACACTTATGCTTCCAGGTTTCATTTTATATTGAAATGAAATGCCCCTGTCCACCCCACCAACCCCCGCAGTATCCATAAACTCTTGAGCTTTTGATTAGGCACAATCTCATTTATTCACCTTCTTTATCTTACTCTTGGTCACATTTCTCTCTCTCTCTCTCTCTCTCTCTCTCTCTCTCTCTCTCTCTCTCTCTCTTTTATACTCCTCAACCAAGGATATTTTATCTCATTAATATTTTAGAGAAAGAGGAATACCTAGACAATCCTATCTGGTGGCCCTGCTAAACAAACTCAAAATAATTGCCCTATCTTTGAATGATATTCATCAACTCAATCAACTTCACGTGGATTATTATATATATCTTAATCTTCTTTGTGCTCATGGTAGCCAGTAGTGATGTCTCAGATACTAAGATATGACATAGAGAGCCCAGGCATCAGTGTTCAATGAAAATTATTTGAAGAACCTGGAAGGACTTTCCCAGATGCCATTTTTCTCAGTCCTCCCCAATGCAAATCTCCCAGCAGATCAGGCATATCTCAAAGGATTGAAAGACAGTTTTATTCCCTAAAGCCTGCTCTTCTTGGTGACTTTTGCTTGACCGTGACTGATATGACACCTTCAAAACAGTAAGTTCTGAGTCTTTGGCCTTATTTCCATTCCTCTCCATCTACCAAATCTCTTGGTTACCTGATTTCTCAGGTGTTGTATGAGTGACAGCTAAACTCTAAATTTGGATTTCTATTGATGAATTGTTCACTCATCATCTAATTTTATTCCACCCAGAAGACTACATCCGAATTTTGTTGAGCCTAGAGTTTATACAACTTGAATTTCACATGATTTAGGAAAAAGAATGTAAAATTGTGAACACAAAATTGAATGTTTACCTCGAACTATTGATCATCACAAGTTAAAAAGTTTAAAGAATTACCAAATATAACAAACATTAAAAATGTAAAAAAAATATTACAGTATTATCTTTATTATCAAAAGATAGGCATTCCCTGAAATTCTTTTTTTTTTTTTTTTTTCATATTCTGGTTACTGCTTAATATGACAAAGACTTTTGTAGCATTATTTTCTGTAGAGAGATTGGAAAGACAATTCAATATTTCCTCTGGTTTGGCTATTCATAATTTATTCAAATTAAAAAAAAAAATAAACACGAGTGAGTTCTGTTCTAATACTATCCTTGATACCCAAGTCTGCAAAGCTTTCCTCTCTGTGGTGTTGTCCATGGTGCTGATGTGAGGTTGGAATCCTGTTTCCAAGTGAAGAGCAAGGCAGACAAAGAAACTTAAAAGAAAAAAAAAATCTTATATTTAAGGAGAATTTACATCTTAACAATATCGAGACAGCCAATCTAGGAGCATGGAAGAGGTCTGAATTTGTTTTATATTCTTTAATATGTTTCAGCAATGTTTTGATTTTGCCTGTGTGAAGAGCTTGCCTGCTTGTATCAGATTTATTCCTAGGTATTTGGTCTTCCAGACCCTTCACTTTCTGATTGGATCAGCTTCACCTCCACTTCCTTCCTGGCTATGGCTGCTGCTGAGGGCAATAAACAGAGCACCTGCACTGGCAGGGCCCTGTGCTGGATGCAGAATGCAGAGCTGCCAACAAGGCAAACAGTTTAGTTTAGGGCCAGAGACAGACATTAAAGCGATAAGGATCGAACTCTTTTTAAAAATGTATATAAAGGGACTCAAAGGGAGTTGGCAACAAAGAGACTTGACATAATCTCAGGAGTAAGTGAGTGAGTGAGTGAGTACCCCTAGGCAGTGCTCTTCGGACTGACACCTGGTGGATGAGGCCGTGATCCATAGTTCATGGCATAAATGGTGATAAATTGTGTGTGTATGTGCGTGTGCGTGTGCATGTGCTTGTGCATGCGTGCGTGCGTGTGTGTGTGTGTGTGTGTGTGTGTGTTCTAAAAACCTTTTGAGAAGAGATAGGGGAGGCTTTCGTCGTAGTTGTGGGGCATCTCTGACAATGCCAATGAATTTAAACTATTTATTAAGTACCCAGTCACCTCAAACCATTCAGGACCCACAGTTGGTTGTCTGAAGTTCCTGCTCCGGGCTGCTTTGAGCACATTGAATGTAAGCAGGCATGAGTCTTACTGCAGGCCTGACACATGGGATATGAAATGTGCATCAGGTGGTAGCACCTGATACAAGAGTTTCAAGTTCCTCTTCACATGCAACCCAAGTCCAGACCCAGGTACAAACCACAGCTACACTTTGATAGGTTGCTCAGTCCTCAATCATGTGGTGAATTGCTTTACTCCAAAAAGGGGCCTCTATTGCTCCTCTACACTCCAAGGCCTGAGTCCACTATCTCACCCCGCCCCCAAGTCAGAGTGGAAGGGGACTTGGGCAAGTAATGAAAGGTTTCCCTTCTTATTTCCAGATTTAAGTCTGGAGGTTTTTAGTATTTGGAGACTGGTTTTTCAACATTGTAAATTGATCCCTCTTTCTGCAATAGTGAAAAGTATGAAATTCTCAGGTTCACTTTGCTTTTGGTAATTTGGACCATATCTGATAAAGTCTTCATATATTCCTGAATTTATGTACCTGTACTTGATTTTCCAGGAGAGAAATTAGGCTTCAGGGAAAGAATCTGTGTGATCACAAGTGGGTGATTGCAGGTGTGAGCAGGTCAAAGGGCTCAGGAATTTGGGTCCTACCATATCATGGCCCAACATGGAAGAAACAAGCAGGAAAATAGCAAGTTGAACAAGTACTGTCAGCCAGTTCCTGTGGCTGCGCTGGATCTGAAAACAATCCGACCTCAAGGGGAGAATGTGCTTCCATAGGCTTTCCAGTCCCGAGTGGACACTTTTGTCACTGCACATTGACCAGGCCTGGAAGAATAAAAACATAGGGCCCACCCGTAATGTTGTGAGTTCTTGGTTGCATGAAGGAAAGATTTCACAGCACAAGGTGATTGTGAGACTGTTTCTGAAAGTTGTGGATGGTGAAATAAAGGAAGGGTTTAGGATAGGTGAAGCAATAGGAGAGCCAAGGTGGGGCTGCCTGTGGTCACTAGAAACATTATGAGGAAGAAATGTGCAAGGTGTGGCTGCTGTTAGCTAACTGGAAAGTCAGAGAAAGGTGGGTCTGAAGACAGCTTTAGGGGGTCCTTTAGAGTTTAGGTGTTGCACACTCTGGGGGAAGGAGAGAGGAAAGGGCAAGACATGGATGTGCTCCCAGGAAGGAGAGGGCTCATGCTGGGTCCTTTGTTTTGAGGGTTATTAAAGGCTGAGACTTTAGGGCAGGTCTTAGGGGAGATGTCAATAGAATATTCCTCAGTTTTCCATGTGATTCCTTTCAGAATCATGGCCTCCACTGATTGGTTGGCACAAGTCATGGCAGCTGGTCCTTGTGTGGCCCACAGGCTTTGCTGCTTTTCTGAGCCTGGAGCTCAAATACAACAGAGGCCTAGATATTATCTCCAGAGGATGCAACTTCTGTAACTGGCAGTAAATTGCTCAGCTAGTTTGTTCAACTGTCGTCTCAGTTTCCCCATTCCACTTGCCAAAAAAGTTTCCTAGCTTCTGACTATTCTGTCTCATTCTGACAAATGTCTCTTCCCCCAAACTAGGTTAAAAAAAATACATCCCAACAAATAAAGGTAATTTTTCATCAAAGGTCTCAGCATTACTAATGACTTAGACCTACCTGCCATGAGGATTTTCTCAAGTAATAAAGAAAATATTCCTACCTGGGCTGCTTCTCATGTGAAAATTTCCTGCCCCTGACATTGTTGGGGGATAGAGGGGGCCTGGCCTTGGAGTCAGGTGTCTGTTCAATAATAAATCTGTCTATGATTTGGCTGTGCTACATTGCAGAACTCACTTTCTTTCTACTTGAAGAGTGATTTTCCTTCATTCCTTCCTTTTCCCCTATCTCCATTCCCTAGCTTCTTTTCCTTTAATTATTTGTTATGGGAAATTTCCATTTCAAACATCATCAAATGTAGAGATAATAGTACAATAAGCCCTCATGTACTCATCAGCTTTAACAGTTATCATCCTATAACCCATCTTGTGCATTCATACCTCTACTCACCTCACCCTTAGCTTCTTTTTTTAAATTATCACCCAAGAATGTGGGTATTGGGTTTTTTTAGCAGGAGGGGAAGGGAGATGGAAAAGGAGAGAGAGAGAGAGAGAGAGAGTGAAAGAGGGGGGGGGGGAGGGGGGATTGGTTGCTCACGTATGTGCCCTGAATGTTGATCCAACCCAAAAACCCAGGTATGTACTCAGACTGGGATCAGACCAAATCTGCAACTTTTTTTCCAGTGTACAGGACAATGCTTTGTCCAACTGAGCCACTGGGCTAGAGCACCCCTGGCTTCTTTTGAAGCAAATCCCTAAATATCAATAAATTCATCTGTAAATATTTCAGAATTACATAACTTAGCCATTGCTGTTGTCTAGTTGCTAGAAATAGTGATGAATCTGAGAGATCATGATTTTGTGGGTTGACAATTTGGGCTGGGATCAACTGAACGGTTCTTGTGTAGGTTTTGTCTGCTCTCTTGTGCGGGTGTAGTAAGCTGGTGACTTCTTTAGGGTTGGACAGTCCCTGATGGCCTCACTCACATGTCTGACAGTTGATCAAGGAGCCTTAGTTCTCCACCTGGCCTCTCCAGCAGGCTCGCTTGGGCTTGCTCCCATGGTGTCAATATTCCATGAGTTCCCTTTGGCATGAGGGAATCTTTCAATTAAAAATTTTTTATTTTACTTTTATTGTTCACATCTGTTGACACAGATATCCGCATTTTCCCCCTCCCCCATACATTTGTCCACCTAAAACCAGCCCCTGGCCGCCCTTTCCTCTCACCATCACCACACGTTGTCTGTGTCTATGGGTTATGCATACATGTTGTTTGGCTAACCCCTTCCCCCTTTTTCATCTCCTCCTTCCGGTAAATGTTAGTCTGTTCCATGTATCCATGCCTCTGTTTCTATTTTGTTCATCAGTTTATTTTGTTCATTACGTTCCACTTGGAAAACTTAATGTTGAAAAACTTTATGACTTAACTTGTTTTTTATTGTTTTATTTAACTTTTTTTAAATGACTCTAAAATGTGTCATTAATTGGATGTGCTATAATTTATTCAGCAGGTCATCATGACTAAATCATACTTATTCAAGTGATCTTATTACAAAGAATTTATCATCTTAAATGTCCAATCTTGATTGATATATGTTGGAAGTTGACTAAGAAGATGTAACAAAAAGGCTAAACCACTGTTGGCATTAAGAGAGCCAAGGGACATATTGTGGAAAGGACATGACACAAAGACTTTATTATCTCCATCTACAGGTCTGCTAAGGATCAATTTCCATGACCTCCCAGGACCTCTGGAAGGGAGGCCTTACCTCCAGGACCATCAATTCTTTGCCATTGTTCAAGGTAGAAACATGTGTACCTTTTGGGTGGGTTCTGCTCAGAGGAATAAATACTTGGTGAGAGGCATGTAGGCTGGATTGTAGACCCACTCACCCACTCATTTCATCATACATAATCATGAATTTTTCCTGCTAACCCTTTATCAACCACAACTTCCTCAATGAAGTTTCTATTGCACCACAATACATCCATTTCAAGGACATAGCTGTAATTGATTCTATTTATGATAGCCCACACCTTCTCATCTGCTGGAAATCTTTCTAGAAGAGATTTAGCAAGTGAAAGGGGCCCAGAGGGCGGGGCTTCCAGAAATCATTTATAACCTGCTGCTTGCAGAGATCACACACACAACTACACACAATTTGGAAGAGCTTCCTAGCAGAAGGCGCAACAATGGCATCGCTAACGGTGAGTTGAAAAGGCACAGACTTCAGTGATCTCGGGTAGCTTAAGGGAAGGAGAAAAGAGTCTGAGATTTTCTAAGATGAAAATATTGGGAATGTATTAGTGGAGGTTGTAAATATATGGAAGAAAGAGAATGGGCCAGTGTATCTACTGTCAGCATTCGTTGGTATCTGACTGAGGGTGAACTGTATTGAGGCACTGTGACTTTGTGTGGGAAGTGAACAGCTGACTGGGAAGAGGCAGTATGTGCATGGGTAAAAGGGGTGAGAGTGCACATTTTTCTTCATGCTTCTGAGTATGTGTGCTTAAGTACAGCTGGGGCAGTGGTAGAACAGCTGTATATGTCATCTTGAGTAGTAGTTTTGGGAGGTATGTGTGAGTCAGTGAGTTCCATGTATTTGTATAACTGTGTGTATGATGAATAATGACTATGTGAACTATGAATATGTGTGTACCTGTATCTGTTTGTGAGCTGTGGTTCTTTCCATGTGTATCATTGTGGCTTCTGGTGGACAGAACTGGAGGTCTTGGGGAGAGTGGGTTTCCAAGGACTCATCTCTGAGCATTAATGAGAACAGAATGTGTCAGTCCTCAGATGCCCCTTCTCAAGAAGGCTGGGGAAGTTGAACTCAGACTGTGGGGCACAGGATTTCCTGTCTAGATCAGCACACAGTGACCTCTGCTCCTTCCTGCCTCAGGACTCCTCCCCAGCCAGTCTTTCCTTTGTCCTATAAAAAAAAAAAAAAAAAAAAAAAAAAAAAAAGGGAAGGTGTTTTAAACCAGATCCTGGCTCTCTGGGGAAGGTTGTTGGGAGAAATGGTTTCAGAGAATGGATCCCCTGAAGATGGAAGGAACAAAACCAGCCTCAATCCAGACAAAGCTTAGTCAATATCAGGGAACAACCTGTAGATTCTATTTAATTAGTTTCCTGTCTCCCACCCTGTGTGCAGGTACTGACTGTCCTCAGCAACTGTACACATTCCTGAAAAGGCACCATTGCCCTTGAAAATTCTGATGCATATACATCCTATACACAGGAGTCTCCTTTTCCATTATTTCCCTCTGTCTTTAGACAACTATCTTATATTAGAGTGAATTCTTGTATTTTATATTTTTACATTCCAAACCCATATCTTCACAGTTTCAGGTAAAAGCTGATGGGAGGGTAGTACCTTAGAAAGGGCTTTCTCCTTCTGCTAAGTCACCCCTGTGTAAACCCTCCACCTACCAGTGATCATGCTAAAAGTTTACATCTCTTAGTTCAGCTATTCCTGAGAACATGCTATGAAATCGGAATTTATATAATCCTTCTTATACTGAGAAAATGGAGGCAGGGATTATTCAAGTAACGGAACTCAGTCCTCATTGGTAGTAAGAGGCAGAATCAGCATTAGAATCCAGGCCACCTGGCTTTTGAAATCTTGCTGTTAACTTCAGCTTTCTCACTTCTTCAACAACACAAGGACCTGCCTGTGGTGAGGTGGGAAGAAGAGGGTCCTCAGAGTATGTCCTTTGTTGTATAACCTGCTTTGCCACTGGGCACTGTTATAGGATGGGCACTGTTATACACCTGGCTTTGCCCCTCTCAACCACTCTCGTCTTCCCTGGCAGGTCCCATATACAAAACTCGTATCCTTGTCTGTTGGTTCTTCAGTGAAAATCAGAGGGACACCTGCCATGCCTTTCAGGTAAATATCTATATCCATGGGAAAGAAGTAAGATTATTACAGCTTTGGGGGTCACTTCAGGCATGAATGGGGTTAAAGTTTGTAATTAGCATAATGGAAGCACAACGCAGTTTCAGTTCCTGGAGACCCACATTATGCCAGGCATTAATCCTACAGGTGCATGACTGTGGGCAATTGTTGAAATCTGGGGGCTGGGATCAACAAGCTTTGGAGCTGAAGCTTATTATCAAGGGACATGGTGTTTCCAGGGCATTTAAAGTAGCCCCAGGCAAGTGACTGCTGCTCAGTGTGAGTCCAGGGCTAAGAAATGAGGCATCTCCCCAGCCTGGGCAGGACAAGCTGAAGCACCCCCCAGGGACACGTACTGCAGTGTCACCCAGGAAGGCCTTCCTTCCCCCAGGAGGAGTTGGGAAGGGTGTGTCTGTGTGGGAAATGTGGGCCGCCTTGAGGAAGGGTCCTACTCAACATGCTGTGCTTTGCCTTCAGTATGGACCCACAAATGCAGGTGGATTTCCACACTGGAAATGAAAGTAACTCAGACATCGCCTTCTGTTTCCGCGTGTACTTCGGCCGCCGAGTGGTGATGAACACCCGTAAGGGTGTGAAATGGGGTGATGAGGAGACATCGACTGTTATGCCCTTTGAGGATGGCCAATCCTTTAACCTGACCATCTTGGTGCAGTCAGATGGGTACGAGGTGAGTGTGCCCAGGACCATCCACGGCATGGGCTCTCAGGGCTCTCACAGGAGCACAGCTCTCCCTGGCCTGGCCCCCAGAGCCACCTGTGGTTCACCTCCTGCCCCTCTCACCACAGAGCACCCTCTGCGTGTACTACCGTGCTCCTTTTCCAAAGCTAAGCAGGTCAAGATCAGCACACATGCCTTACACACATGGTGGAGAAGTTCCTGTCTTCACTCACTGCCCTCATTTCTCCCTATGCTGTCATTCCTTCAGTTTTCATATAGGAGATCATTAAAATATGCACATAAATAATTATAATCAGTCTGAAATTAAGTCTTCCTTACATTAACAAACCCAGTCCCCCTCTGCAGAACAACACTAATTCTTTATACTCCTTCTAGTTTATCTATATGCTTGTTCAAGTCTATCTATCTATCTATCTATCTCTCTATCTATCTATCATTTATCTCTGCTGTTATTTTTAAACTAATTATTTTATAAGTTTCTCTAGAAAGCACACATGGATGACTAGATTTTATTTATTGTCAAAGATGTATATTAGCGAATTTAACATCATTCTATTTGTGATGCCCCCACATCATTTAATGTTTGCATAATATTCCAGTAGAAGCATTTTCAAAATAGTTTAACTTGACCCTTATTCATGCACATTAAAGAGGTTTCCATATTTTACTCTGATGAATGATGCTTCATTCTATATCACATTTTTGTCATGATAAACTCCCTATTCTTTTTTATTTTTTTTTATTTTATTTTATTTTTTATTTTTTTTTATTTTATTTTTATTTATTTATTTATTAATTTTTTTAAATAAGTTTTTATTTTTCATATTATTACAAATGTTCCTCCCCCCCCCCATTGCTCTCCTCCACCAGGTTCCCACCCCACCCTCTGCCCTTTCCCCTCTCCCCATTGTCCTCATCCATAGGTGCACAGTTTATGTCCAGTCTCTTCTCACGTCCCCCTCTCCCCTTTTCCCCAAGAATCGTCAGTTCACTCCCCTTCCATACCTCTGATTCTATTATATTCACCAGTTAATATTGTTCATCAGATTTTTTTTAATTTCCTTGGTTTTTAGATTCACTTGTTGATAATTACGTATTTGTTGTTCATAATTTTTATCTTTGTTTACTTTCTCTTCTGAAAGAACCCCCTTCAGCAATTCATATAATTCTGGTTTGGTGGTGATGAACTCCTTTAGCTTTTTTTTATTAGTGAAGCTCTTTATCTGGCCTTCGATTCTGAGTGATAGCTTTGCTGGGTAGCTTATTTTTGGCTGTAGGTTCTTGCTATTCATCACCTTGAATATTTCTTGCCATTCCCTTCTGGCCTGCATGGTTTCTGTTGAGAAGTCAGCTGACAATCGTATAGGTGCTCCTTTATAAGTTACTACCTTCTTTGCTCTTGCTTCTTTTAATATTCTCTCTTTATCTTTTGCTCTTGGAATTTTAATAATGATGTGTCTCGGTGTGGTCCTCTTTGGATTCCTTTTGTTTGGAGTTCTGTGCGCTTCCTGGACTTGTAAGTCAAATTCTTTCACCAGGTGGGGGAAGTTTTCTGTCACTATTTCTTTCAGTATGTTTTCGATATCTTGCTCTCTCTCATCTTCTGGAACCCCCATAATTCTGATGTTGGTTCGCTTGAAGTTGTCCCAGAGGTTTCTTACATTATCTTCAATTTTCTGGATTCTCTTGCCTTCTAGCTTCTGTGGAGGAGTGTCTTCTGGCTCTTTATGTTCCAAATCTTTGACTTGATTCTTGCGATCTTCCCTTCTGTTTTTAGGACTCTGTAGAATATTTTTTATTTCAGACAATGTATTCTTTATTTCTTGTTGATCCCTTATCATTTCTTGTTGACTCCTTATTAATTCTAGTTGATCTCTTTTCATATCCTCATAGGCCTTATCCATCTTTTCTAGGAAATTCTTGAAAAACCTTATAAGCGTAGATTTGAACTCTATATCCAGACGCTTTTTGTCCTCCATTTCTTTCGTTTGTGATCTATTTTGTTGTCGCATTTCGCAGTTACAGATGGGACGGGGTTTCAGGGTGGAGCCTGCAGCTTTGGCTTCCGTCAGCCCCGCCCTATGCGGGTCCTTCAGTGCTCGCTGCCGGCGCCTCTGAGAGAAAGGTGCCCTCGATTTTCGCCTGCTGCCAAACAGTCTATGCTCTCCCACAATGAGCCCGGTATTGGGGTTCAGTTCAGTTGGAAGTGGAGTTGGAGGTGGCGTTCAGAGCAGTCTGGAGCCCCAGTCTCCTTCCCGTCAGGGCAATCCCGCGGCACAGCCGACCGTCCCTTCTCTGGGGGCACTGTGCGCGCCTCCGGGACCTCCTTTCTCCGCTACCCCGGGGTTCCGACTTACAGCCCGGCTCCCTATGGCTGAGCCTGAGTCCCCGGGGTCTGGCCCAGAACTGGGGTTCAGAGCAGTCAGGGGCCCAGCACAGTCGGAGTTTTATCTCCTTTCCGCTAGGAAACGCCCGCCAGGCACTCGGCCTCCCTCCTCTCCGGCTCCGTCCTCTCCGCGTGCGCCGCGTGTCTCCGTACCTTGGGCTTTTACAGCTCCTCCGCGCTTCCTTCTGGTTTTCTCCTTGCTTCTTGTTGTAGGATTTCCAGTCAGTCGACTTTCCTGTAGTTCTGGGTAATGTCCATTTTATATTTTAGTTGTATTTTATTAAAATTGTTGTGTGCGGCTGCGGCTAGTTGCCTACCCGAGCAGCCATCTTGGATTCTCTCCTCAACCTCCCTATTCTTATAAGAGAGGATAATTTCAGAGGAATTGAATAACTGGTTCAAAAAGTTTGTGCATTTTAAATTTGAAAAAATTAAGTCTTAAAAGTTTACTTTTTCGCCATAGCCACACCCATAAGTGTATGTTTAAACCTTCTATCATCGGAGAAGCAAAAATATTTAATGTCCTACGATTGAAGTGAGGCATTGTTCCATTTGCTTATAAGCTGAATAAAAATATCTTCATTTTAATTCTATGTATTATTCCTCCTTTTTAGGAACATTCGAGTTTGGCTCAGTAGTTAGAGCATTGTGCTGCACACTGGAGGGTCTCAGGTTCAATTCTCCATCAAGGGCGTGTATCTGGGTTGCAGGTTCAATTCCCAACCCCATCAAGGCACATGCAGGAGGCAACAAATTGAGTCTCACATCTGTCTCTCTCTCATTCTTTTCTCTCTCTCATCTCTCTCCCCTTCTCCCTTTCTTCCACTCTCACTCTATTAAAAATAGGGGGGGGAGGGGGGAAGGAAAAAGTTTTATTCTTTACCTTTACCACCCCAAATTTGAGCTACTGACTCATCAGGAGTAAATGGTAGTAAAGTTTAGCAGAGCTAAAACAAATGCACTCAACAAACACGTAATGACCAATTAGCCTATGATACTCGGTGCAAGATCCAAACTCACAATTCATGAAACAGTTCCTGGCCATAGGGAAGCTCAGGCAAACATAGACAGTGCATCATTGAGTGCTGTCAACTCAGTGGAAGAATGTGAGAAACACAGAAAATAGGGTGAATAACTGTCTGAAATGGTCACAAAAGAGAGTCTATAAAAAGAAGCATGCCTGTTGCGTTTTGAGTGTGACTAGGAGTTTCTGGTTGATGGTGTGTGAATAGGGTAGGAAAGAAAAGAAAGGGAGTAAGTTTGTTTGGTGGCATGCTATATTTCTGACACTTATTCTCTTCCAGGTATCAGTAAATGATGTCCAATGCTACCGTTTTCGCCATCGAATTGAGCCAGGATCTGTGAAGATGGTGCAAGTGTGGAGAGATGTCTCCCTGTCCTCAGTGATTGCCCCTTAGAGAAGGATGTGACCAACCCTCCCCATTGTCAAGGAGATCCCTCCACCTAAGTGATCCTGTGATTCCTAGGAATGACTGAGATCAGAGATTATATACCGGGATGGGTTAAGTTATGCTGTGTATGAACTTCATTGCAGAATAATAATAAAGGAAATATTGTAAAACATTAATTTTGTAAAGGAGGATAATGGACTGAAGAGAATTAAGGACAGAAAGTCTAAGCCAGTGGTTCTCAAAGCATGGTCCCTGACTCTTGGGCATCACTGACATCCTTGCACGAGCTCCACAAGGTCAAAACTAGTCTCATAATAATAGTGACAGGTTCTGTTCCTCACTCTTCCCCCCAGTGTGAGGTGGAGTGTTCCAGAGGCCACGTGAGATGTGATGAAGTCATTGCTCTGATATTAACATGGAATGGATTTGTTGTTGCTATTTTTAGACAAATACACAAATCCCTCTAAAAAAAAATTACTCAATTTGAATTTGTTTAAGGTAAAGATGGGTAGCTATCCCATGGGGCACTGGTGCCAGCCCCTACTGGACCCGGAGAGCCACATGTTCAATTCCTACTCATGTGAGCCAGTTGTTAAATCTTTGGTAGCTTGAGATGGGCCATGGTGGGAGTATTTACCGCACAGAAATACGATAGCATGGGTTTACCTTCCCCTCAGAGAGCTGGTTTACCAGGACACCTTACTTTAATCACACACATAGCCCAAAACACGTCGGGGTCCTCAATAATTTTTAAGAGCATAAGGAGTTCTGTTACCAAAACAGTTGAGAACCACTGGTCTATTTAAATTACAACCAGTCAAGCCCTAACCTAAGGCTGATGCGCCCTCTGGTGGTACAAATTAGAATGGGTGCGATGTTATTCACACAAACTTTCACAACTGAAAATGTGTATTTCTTGTGAAAAAGCACACACTACATACAAAGGTCACATTGGTCACATGTTTTTAATGCCTTGATTTTATATCGTAACGAAGGATCATATGCCAAGCCGAAAACGGTTTGGCTCAGTGGTAGAGCGTTGGTCTGCGGACTGAAAGGTCCCAGGTTTGATTCTCTCTCATCGACGTTCCTCTCTCTCTCTCTCTCTCTCTCTCTCTCTCTCTCTCTCTCTCTCTCTCTCTCCCTTTCTCTCTGTAAAAAATCAATAAAATATAAAAAAAGAAGTGAAGGATTATGTGCCAAGAACTTTCATGAGATTTCACATCGTATAATCTATTCCTCCATCTATCCTTTGAGATAAATCTTATTATCTCGCTTTTGTTTCCTAAACCATTTGAAAGTAAGTGGCTAACAGAATGCCTCATCACCTCACCTCTGCATATGTTGGTTGTTGCAAACAAGGGCACCTCCGTACACAACCAGATCCAGCATCTGGGAATTAACATAGCGCATCACTACCGTCTCATCCTCACGCTCACCCAGGTTCACCAACTGCTCCCAAAGCTGCCTGTAGAACAGAAGGGCCACACTCAGAAGCACATGTGCATTTCATTGTCATGTCTCACTGTCACCTGCATAATCCCCACACTTTTGGTGATGATAAGCCAGTTATTTCTAGGACATCCCTCAGTTTAGGTTTGTCTGATGTTCTCCTGGGATGAGCTTTGAGGTTTGCATCCCTATAACGGGATTCTGGTTTGTCCCACTCACCAGGAAATTCACATTGATCACTTGGTTAAGGTGGTGCCTGTCCAGTTTCTCCTCTGGTAATTGATAAATATTTGGTGATGAGAAAACTTGACAGTATTCAATATCTCTATATCTCTTTCTCGTCAAACTTTGACCCCTATACCATTTCCATTGATGTTAGTTGCCTGAAGTAATTAAACTATGAAATGGGTCCCATGATAATTTTCTAATTCTGTCTTTTTGTTGCTGTTAATCGTCTCTGGAGGACACTTTTTCATTGATTTTTTAAGAGAGTGGAAGGAGGTAACAGAGAGAGAGAGAGAGATAACAGAAACACATTGATAATTTGTCTACACCAGAGGTTAAATATTGCTACACCACTCACATTGCAACATATAAGAGTATCAAGTAACAGGTCTATACTTTATATTTACACAGTGTTGTGTATCAAATATACTGGATTAAATATTTTTAAAAAATTATCTTTGGCAGCGATTATGCAAGATTGGTTAAAAAAAAAGATTGATTCAATAATTCCATTGTAGCTCTGGAACTAGAAAATATTTCACTGTTTCTGATGTAAATATCTTCTTTTCTCTTTAATTCTCAACTGAGGATATTTATTCTATTAATTTGTCTAGAGATACTGGAATGTAGAGGGAAAGAGGAAAGAAAAACAGCCACTGGTTGCCTCCCACAGGCACTTGTCCTAGAGCCTGAAAGGGGAGTTCCAGGTGCCCTGGACCTAGAATCCAACCTGCCCTCCTTCTGTACCAGGAGTGATGTTCTAAACAGTGAGCAAACCGGCCAGGGGCTCTGTAAATTTCTACAACCAAATTCCTACATTTTCGCCTACCACTGTTTGCATTTTAGAATACTATCAAGTAAGAAGAGCAATTTTCTATTGGATGGAGTCACCCTGACAAAAGGGAATAATCCAAAGAGGGGAGCGGTGAAACACTGCCCCTTGTATCCCACTGTGCCCACTGGTACTTAAACCCGGGCCGGCCTCTCTGGGCTCATTTCCTCTCAGAGGACAGCAGCCTGTGGATCGCTTCTTCTGAGCCGCGGCTGCAGGGGCATTTCCCACAACTCAGGACAGAGCGCTTGGGTAGTGAAAGGACGGAGGCCAACCTCTGCTTTGTTGACTTCCACCTTTTTGGAAAGGACACATTTGGAAGTAACACAAGGAACAAACGCACACTTCTCGCGCCATTGCTGGAGAACGAAGAGGGGGCAGACAGTCCGGGGAGCAGCAGGTTTCTCCAGCAGGTGGGCACCTGTAGAGTGGGCCATGTCTGGCTCCGCTCCAGAATTGGAACGGGAACCGTCACCCGGCCCTGTGTTTCCAAACTGCATGTCAGAGTCACTCAGCTTCCCAGTCTTCTCTCCAAGGAACCCGGGCCAAAGAGGCTTCTCCCCACCGGGGACGCCGGGCAGCTTTCCATCCTCCGCCACGGTGACTGCAGCCGCATCGCCACCATCCTCCCCACTACACGGCTCCACATTCCTCTCTCCAGATCGGAATCCATGGTCACCAGAGTCACTTAGCTCTACGCCCACTTCTAGCAGGTTTTCAGGCTCACCCTGCTCACACACCATCTATCACATGTTTGTCCTGCCATCGCCTAGCCCTACACCGCCAGGCCCCATGGACTCCCTGGAGACACCCAGCTACTCCCCCTCTGTCCCTAGGTTCCTATGGAATTCTGCCCATCAAGAACGAGAAACACTGAGTCACTCACAGACCTCACCAGGTTCCTCTCCGAGGTCTCCCATGTCTTCACACATTGTCCTCAGTGACTCTCCGGAGGCACCCAGCTACTCTCCCACCGTACCCAGGTTTCAGCAGGAGTCAGCCCATCACACACTGGAACCCCCCGGTGCTCACAGACTTGGGAGGTTTACTCTCCCGTCTCCACCACAGAAACTCCCAGGTGTTCTCCAGTCCCAAACGCATTTCCTTTCACATCCGGACACACCCAGGGCCTCCCAGCTCCTCTCCCTCATGGTCCTTGGACTGACACATGTGTGGGCCAAGGGAGGGGCCAGCAGGACTCAGGGTGGCATACATTTCTGCCTGGCTCTGGTCATGGTCACACACCCACCAGCGAGAGGGGCCCTACTCGCACCACCCTCCCTCCCTCACCCACAACGTTGCCCTCGCACTTGCTATTGTCACTCACTGGCTCACAGAAGACAGCCTTCCCCTGGCAGAGTGTACCGTCGTGGCCATCGTCACCCCTCAGCTGTGCAGCGGGACCCTCCTGCCTGCCTCCGACCCTGCTGCCGGCCACCTCGCCAGCGAGACCGTCTGAGACAACGGTGGAGACAACGGTGACCACGTGTCGCCCCAGGCTACCTGTGTCCTTGCTGGAGGGGTCCTCTTTCTCATTATGACCTTCTAGGTGGGAAACTAGGTGGCTATTGACATTATTCTGGCCCTGCCTTCACATGACCTCTCAGCCTTTCATCTACTCACCACGTCCATCTACCTTCCCCTCTCTGTTTGGTTTTCTCTGGCCCAATGTTGGCACTTCTATGTCTGCCCTCCACCTGCCCTGGCCTCTCTGGTGTCATCTGTCACTGCCTCTGACCTGAGACGAGGCTCTTTCTTTCTGTTCCACACAAGGTCCTCAAGTCCTGAGCCCTCTAAAAAAAGTTAGATCCCTGTGTCAAATGGGAATTCCATTTTTAAGAAAACTCCATACTGTTTTCCACATTGGCTGCACCAGTATAGGACTTGGCTTTGCATTTCCTTTACCCCCTCTTTTGCACAAGTGTTCCCTTTGCTTTTATGGGGGCTGGCAATCGGAATCTAGTCATTGACCCTTTAATTATCTTGTATTGCAAGACTTGTTTACCCAAAAGTTTACTCCCATTTTAGAGGACCCATAACCCATCCCCAGATGAAGTTATCAGTGCTGGCGCCAGACCAGGCCTTTGATGGAGGTTTCAAAGTCCCAGCACATGCTTCTCTGTAAAAACTTGCCTAGGAGACTGGAAAACCTTATATTTGGGAGACAAAGGATTGGGAAAGATTTAAAGAAGGAAAGCTTTCTCCATGTTGTTGCTCAGAATTTGAGAGAGATATTCTGGTATGAGCCCGAGGGCATAATAAATCTGTATAACTCCATTTCTCTAAGCTTTGCTTGGTTTTTCTCCAGTCTTCTGTAACAGCTTCACATCTTCACCAGCACTTGTTTGTTGATTTATTGATGGTTGCCATTCTGGCAGGTGTGAAGTGATATCTCATTTTATTTTTAATTTGCATTTCTCTGATGATTAGTGTTTTGAGGGTTTTTTTTTTTTTTTTTTTATGTCTATTGATCATGTATAAGTCCTCTTTGGGGAAGTGTCCATTCAGGTTTTGTTGCCCATTTTTTAAAATAGTTTTGTGGGGTGTTTTTTCCATTCCAGAGAGAGAAAGAAAAAGGAAAAGAGAAACAAAAACATCAATAATGAGAGAGATTCATTGATTCTCTCCTGGACACCCACTGCAGAGGACTGAACCTCCAACTCAGGCTTATGCTCTGACCAGGAACTGAACTGTCACTTCCTGGTTCATGGGTCAAAGCTCAACCACTGATGGACACCAGCCAGGCCTTTGCCCATTTTTAAAAATTGGATTGTTTACGTTTAAATTTTTTTGGAAATTAACCCTTTATCAGATGTATCACTGGCAAATACGTTCGCTTATATTGTGGGTTCACTTTCCATTTTGTTGATGATTTTCAGAAACCTTTTAGTTAGATATAGTTTAATTTGTTTACTTCTTTCCTTTGTTTTTCTTGTCCTAGTAGATATATTGGCAAACGTAGTGCTTTGAGAGATGTCTGAGGTTTTACTGCCTATTGTTTTGTTCCAGGATTTTTATGGTTTCATTACTTACATGTAAGTCTTTATTCATTTTGAGTTTACTCTGGTGTGTGGTGTAAGTTGGTAGACAGGTTTCAATTTTTTTGCATGTGCCAGTCCAATTTTCTCAACACCATTGATTGGAAATACTGTCTCTACTCCATTGTATACTCTTGCCTCCTTTGTCAAATATTAATTGACCATAAGGTGTAGGTTAATTTCTGAGCTCTCTATTCTGTTCTGCTGCCTTTTGGCTCAGCAATCCCACTTCTGGAAATATATTCTAAGAATCCGGAAATGTCAGTTAGATAGAGTATATGCACCCTTATGTTCATAGCAGCTTTATTTGCAATAGGCAGGATGTGGAAACAGCCCAAGTACCTATCAGTAGATGAGTGGATAAAAAATTTGTGTTATATTTCATAATGGATACTATGCAGCTGTAAAAAAGAAGTAACTGTTACCTTTGATGACATCATAGATAGACCTAGATATGATTATGCTGACCAAAATAGGTCAGTCAAAGAAAGACAAATAATATATGCTCTCACTTATAGGTGGAATCTAATTAACACAATATACTTATGATCAAAATAGAACCAGATGTAGGGATACGTGGAACAGAGTGTCAAAAGGGAGGGGGGTGGTGGAAACTGGATGAAAGATGGTGAAGAGATTAGTCAAAGAACAACAATAGTGTGATGATGGCCAGAGGGAAGGGGGCAGGGGCTGTGTGGAGGTGAGCAAAGGCAGGGAAAGGTCATAGTGTCAATAATAAAAAGTAAGTTTAAAAAAATAGGTCATTTGCCAGGCCAGTGTGGATCAGTGGTTGAGAGTCAACGTATGAACCAGGAAGTCACCATTCAATTCCCAGTCAGGGCACATAACTGGGTTGTGGGATCCATCCCCAGTGTTGTTGTGCAGAAGGCAGCCAATCAATGATTCTCTTGCTTCGTTGATATTTCTATCTCTCTGAAATCAATACAAATATATTTTTAAAATAGTAGGTCAATTAAAAAGAACTTATGGGCTGAAACCGGTTTAGCTCAGTGGATAGAGCATCGGTCTGTGGACTGAAAGGTCCCGGATTCAATTCCGGTCAAGGGCATGTACCTTGTTTGCAGGCCCATCCCCAGTAGGGGGTGTGCAAGAGGCAGCTGATCCATGACTCTGTCTCATCTATGTTTCTGACTCTCTGTCCCTCTCTCTTCTTCTCTGCACAAAATCAATAAAATATATATATATTTTTAAAAGAACTTATGGGACCAAAACCAGGAGCTCTTCATGCTTTGGCCTAAGATTGAAGTTCTTTATAGGATGTAATAGATACTCAATAGTGCTGTTTTCCCAAGAAAATATAAGATTTTTTTTAATCCTCTTTTTCTGTCTGCCTTGCTCTTCACTTGGAAATAGGATTGGTGTCTAAAGTAGTCCTTGTGGGCAAAGACGCTATTTTCAGAAGACTTACCTTTGTTTTGATGTACCAGGCTCTGCTTTGTTTTTTTATCTTTGTTGTTGAAAGTATTAGAGATGTTCCCCATTTCCCCTCATTGACCCCTTTCTGCCCACTTTTTTGTATCTGCCTTGGGATGTTTGTAAGAATAGTGTCTTCTGAGTAGTGTATCTCCTAAGTGGTTCTCTGGACTTGCTAAGAAGCTGACAATGAATCAGAGCCCCTGAAGTTGTCATTCTGACATCTTGGCAAGAACACAAAGAAGCTGAGAATGGAGGGTGGAATCAATTGCTCCAGAGAAAACAGTCCTAGAGGGAAGGGGAGATATGAGCCTGACTGGTTGTCATATGTGATATGAAGCTGCAGGTGCTATACATCTCCTATTGCTGCCTCTGAAAATGTGGATTGCATTTATTCTGTGTCTTTTTTGACATGTAAGCTTGGCATGTATGAGGTATTTTGTCCCATTATTGCACACATGAAAAGAACTGTACCTGAGAAGTTATACTCAGTTCACTTCGCCCCAGATTGTGATTTAAATGGTGAAATCCTGAACACTGTCTTAAGCTTGTTGCTGTTATTATATTACACTTGGGAATTCCTTAGAGGGTGGTCAGAGTTTGGAGTGAAAGACCCCCAGAGGGAGACCCCTGCCCAGACCCAGGATCAGCAACGACCCAGTCAAACGCAAGAGATGGCACTTGATGCAAACCGCAAGAGGATTTATTCCAGCATGCTGGGGCCTGACAAGTCACTCAGGCAGGAGCAGCCAAGTCAAGCCCCGAGCAAAAAATCTTACAAGTTTATATAGGCAAAAACTATTGTATATGTCGGGAGGGGTAACACACGGAGGGGAAAGAGGGGAACAAAGGAATTCTAAAAGGGGAGACTGGGCTCGTTAATAATGTATTTTACGACAGGGCTTGCGCTAAGTCAACAGTCCTGTCTGGTAATCTCGCACCCTATTTCACTTAACTGTCAAAGTAAAGTTTACTCTGTTATCCTGTTTCTCTTTATCTCGTCGGAGCAATATTTGCTCCATTTACTCCCTGATCATGGCTGATTCCTGAGACAACTTTAAGGGTCCTGTTCCCATCACTGGCCCGGGGGACCTTAGGGAATTGAGATAACACAGACAGCTTTTAAATATTTTTATTCTTTCAGGAGTATGTGGAAAGTGTGAATGTCTCTGGAGCCTGATGGTGGGACAGTACTAGTCTAGGATGACTGGTCATGAATAACAAAGCAACATAGCCATGCCCTGGTGTTGTCTTTTCCACAGGATTATGGCTGTCTCTCTGACTCACCTTTAAACAACAGGATGTGATGGGAGTGAAGCTGCATGACTTCTAGAGCTAGGTCCCATTACCCCTTGTACCTTCTGCTTGAGCTTTTTCAAGGGTTCTCTGTGGCAGAAGCCAGTCAGCATTCATTAAATCCCAAACCCCTGAGACCTCTGTGATTTGAAGAGGTCTAAGATAACTATAAAGGTCATGTGAAGAGAGAAATAACCAGCCAGCCCCCAGCTGTTTTAGCCCGCCCAAGTGAAGTGTCAGACATGAGGACAGCATCCATCAGAAAACTTCACTTCCCACCACAATTTGATTAAGGCCACGTGATACACTACCCATATGAGTGCAGTAAGCCTGCAAAACGGAGAGAGATACAAATAAATTATTGTTTTAAACCAATATGTTTTGGGGTGGTTTGTTAATCTGTAATGATTAATTGGGACGTCAAAACCAGAGTCTGTTCACTGCATCCACGTGTATCAATTGTTCTTGTTTTAATAACAAATTTGATCCTCCCTGGCCTAAAATGGTGACAATTCATTACCAAACATGCCCAGGCTTCTGCCCACATAAGTTGGAAAGATCTTACAATTTTTTAAATAATAGAAAAACTTTTGAGGCAAACCGTTTTTGCTTCTTCAAATAGTCCTTGGATTACAATTTTATAAGTGCACCCTGGCTGGGTGGCTCAGTTTGTTGGAACATCATCCCGTACACCAAAAAATTGTGGGTTCTGCTTTCAGTCAGGGCACATAAGGAAGGCAACCAATTGATGCATCTCTCTCTCTCTCATTTATGTTTCTCTATCTCTCTCTCTGAAAATCAATAAAATTATATCCTCAGGTAAGGATAAAAAAAGTTTTTTAAGTGCTGGCCTTGTCATTTTCCTTATTTCCTACAGTGCATCTTACACAACACCAGGCACAGTGTCAATATTAAACATCCTTAGCATAAAGGAAGAATTAAGACTTTTCACCTGATTTTCTTCAAAGTACAGCTTCTTTTTCAAACCACCAATTATAGAACTATGTGGGTAGACAGATGCCTAAAGTCTTAGGTTAGCTATCTGAATTTGGGGAATGATTTGGCTTCAGAGTTTCTAACATGTTCTAAGCAATAGATCATAAGAATATTGTTCCAATGTCTTCCCAGATATTTCATGAGCCTGTCACTCACTCCTTGCATCAGAGAAATGTTTATCCTCTTTGATACCTAGATCTCTCAAACAATACTCTCACATCTCTCTTGGTGATAACCACATATTCTTGATTTCCTCTCTCTTTTTCCCCTCTAAAGCAAGAAGCAAATCTTGTTATGTTTTCAGGAGTTTTAATGACCAAGTGTGGGGGAAGGATGAGAACCCATGTGGTTAGTGAGCTCTGGGAGTCACAGAGTCACTTAGGTGGAGGGGTCTCCTTGACAATGGGATTTCTGGTCACATGCTTCTCTAAGTGACAATCACTGAGGCCAGGGACACATCTCTCCACACCTGTATCATCTTAACAGATCCTGGCTCAAGGCGATGGGGAAATTTGTAATATTCATGACCATTTACTGAAACCTGAAAGAGAATATGAGTCAGAAACATAGCATGCCACCAAACAAACTTACCGTCTTTCTTTCCGTTTCTACCCTACACACACATCATCCACCAGAATCTCCTTGTCACACTCTGAAACCCAAAAGGCATGCTTCTTTTTATAGCCTGCCTTTTGTGACGATTTCAGACAGTTATTCACGCTATTCTCTGTGTTTCTCATTCTTCCACTGAGGTGTTAGCACTCTATGTTGTACTGTCTATGTTTCCTGGGCTTCCCTCTGGCCAGGAACTGTTTCATGAATCGTGATTCTGGGTCTTGCACAGAGTGCCCTAGGCTAACTGGTCATTAAGTGTTTCTTGAGAGCATTCATTTTAGCTCTGCTAAACTTTACTGCCATTTACTCCTGATGACCCAGTAGCTCAGATTTTTGCCTCCTCATGCGCCCCTTTGTGGCTGGGGATTGAACCTGCAACCCAGTTACATGCCCTTGACTGAGAACCCAACCTGAGAACCTCCAGTGTGCAGGCCAATGCTCTAACCACTGAGCCAAAACTTGAATATTCCTAAAGAGGAGGAATAGTACATATGATTAAAATGAGGATATTTTTATTCATCTTATAAGCAAATGGAACAATGCCTCACTTCAGTCATAGGACAGTAAATATTTGTGCTTCTCCCATGAACGAAGGTTTAAACAGACACTTTATGGGTGTGGCTATGGTGAAAAAGTGGGCTGTTTAGGTCTTAATTTTTCAAATTTAAAATGCATACCTTTTTTGAAGCAGATATTCAATTCCTCTGAAATTATACTCCCTTGTAAGAATAGGGAGGTTGATAATGAAACAAATGTGATACAGAAGGAAGCATCATTCATGAGATCAAAATATGGAAACCACCTAAATGTGCATGAATAAGGGCCAAGTTAAATTATTCTGAAAATGCTTCTATTGAAATATTATGCAAACATTAAATAATATGGGGGCATCACAAATAGCATGATGTTAGTTTCTGTAACACATATTCTTTGACAACAAATAAAATCTAGTCACCAATATGTGATTTCTAGAGAAACTAATAACATCAATTGTTTAAAAATAAAAGCAGACATAGATAAATAATAGGTAGATAGATAGATACATAGAGTTGAAGAAGCATATGGTATTTCTGGAAGGAGCATAAAGGAATTAGTAAGTGTTGCTCTGGAGAGAGGGACTGGGTATGGGGATGTAGGAAAGACTTAATTTTAGACTGATTATAATTATTTATATGCATATTTTAACAATCTCCTACATGAAAACTGAAGGAATGACAGCATAGGGAGAAATGATGGCAGTGAGTGAAAACAGGAACTTCATCATGGAGAGTAAGGCATGTGTGCTGATCATGACCTGCTTGGATTTGGAAAAGGACCTGAGCAAATGCAGAGGGCACTCTGTGATGAGAGGGGCAGGAGATGAACCACAGGTGGCCTGGGGGTCAGGCCAGGGAGAGCTGTGCTCCTGTGACAGCCCTGAGAGTCCCTAGCGTGGATGGTCCTGTGTACACTCACCTTGTACCCATCTGACTGCACCAAGATGCTCAGGTCAAAGGGTTGGCCATCTCCAAAGGGCATAATAGTCGATATCGCTGGTTCACCCCATATCCCACCCTGACGGGTGTTCATCACCACTTTTTTGCCAAAGTACACACGGACACAGAAGGCGATGTCTGAGTTACTTTCATTTCCAGTGTGGAAATCCACCTGCATTTGTGGGTCCATACTGAAGGCAAAGCACAGCATGTTGAGTAGGACCCTTCCTCAAGGCGGCCCACATTTCCCACACAGACACACCCTTCCCAACTCCTCCTGGGGGAAGGAAGGCCTTCCTGGGTGACACTGCAGTACGTGCCCCTGTGGGGTGCTTCAGCTTGTCCTGCCCAGGCTGGGGAGATGCCTCATTTCATAGCCCTGGACTCACACTGAGCAGCAGTCACTTGCCTGAGGCTACTTTAAATGCCCTGAAAACACTGTGTCCCTTGATAATAAATCTCAGCTCCAATGCCTGAGAGACCACAGCCCCCAGACTTCAACACTTGCCCACAGTCATGCACCTGTAGGTTTAATGCCTGGCACCATGTGAGTCTGCAGAACTTGTATCTGCATTGTGCTTCCATTATGCTAACTACAAACTTAAACCTCAGTCATGCATGAAGTGACCCCCAAAGCTCTACTAATCTCACTTCTTTTCCCATGGATATAGATACTTACCTCAAAGGCATGGCAGATGTCCCTTTGATGTAAACTGAAGAACCAACAGACAAGGATACAAGTTGTGTATATGGTACCTGCCATGGGAGATAAGAGTGGTTGAGAGGGGCAAAGCCAGGTGTGGTCGCCCATCCTATAGCAGTGCCCAGTGGCAAAGCAGGTTATACATCAAAGGACATACTCTGAGGACCCTCTTCTTCCCTCCTCACCACAGGCAGGTCCTTGTGTTGTTGAAGAAGTGAGAAAGCTGAAGTTAACAGCAAGATTTCAAAAGCCAGGTGGCCTGGATTCTAATGCTGATTTTGCCTTTTACTCCCAATGAGTACTGGATTCCGTTACTTGACTGCTCCCTGCCTCCATTTTCTCAGTACAAGAAGGATTATAAAAATTCCTATTTCCTAGGATGTTCTCAGGAATAGTTGAGCTAATAGATGTAAAACCTTTAGCATGATCACTGGTAGGTATAGGGTCCATACGGGGGTGTCTTAGCAGAAGGGGAGGACCCTTTCTAGGGTACTACCTTCCTATCAATTTTATCTGAAACTCCGAAGATAAGGCTTTAGAATGTAAAAATATAAAATATAAGAATTCACTCCTATATAAGGTAGTTGTCTAAAGAGAGAGGGAAATAATGGAAAAGGAGACTCCTGTGTGTGGCATGTATATGCATCAGAATTTTCAAGGGCAATGGTGCCTTTTCAGGAATGTGTACAGTTACTGAGGACAGTCAGTCCCTGCACAGAGGGTGGGAGACAGGAAACTAATTAAGTAGAATCTACAGGTTGTTCCCTAATATTGATTAAGCTTTGTCTGCACTGAGGCTGGTTTTATTCCTTCCATCTTCAGGGGATCCATTCTCAAACCATTTCTCCCAACAACCTTCCCCAGAGAGCCAGGATCTGGGTTAAACCACATCCCCACCACCACCCCCCCCATTTTTTTTTTTTTTTTTTTGATAGGACAAAGGAAAGACTGGCTGGAGAGGAGACCTGAGGCAGGAGCAGGGGTCGCTGTGTGCTGACCTAGACAGGAAATCCTGTGCCCCACAGTCTGAGTTCACCTTCCTCCAGCCTTCTTGAGAAGGAGCATCTGAGGACTGACACATTCTGTTCTCATTAATGCTCAGAGAGAAGTCCTGGGAAACACACTATCCACAAGACCTCCAGTTCTGCCCAGCAGAAGCCACAATGATATACATGGAAAGAACCACAGCTCATAAGCGGATACAGGTGCACACATATTCATAGTTCACACAGTTATAATTCATCATACACACAGTTATAAAAATACATGGAACTTACTGACTCACACATACCTCCCAATCCTACTACTCATGATGACATGCACAGCTGTTCAACCACTGCCCCCACTGTATTCACACACACATACTCAGGGGCATGAAGAAAAGTGTGCAATCTCACCTCTTGCACCCATGCACATACTGCCTCATCCCAGTCAGCTGTTCACTTCCCACACAAAGTCACGGTGCCTCAATACAGTTCACCCTCAGTCAGAGACCATCAAATGTTGTCAATAGATACACTGGCCCATCCTCTCCCTTCCATATATTCACAACCTCCAGTAAAACATTCCCAATATTTTCTTTTCTTTTTAAAAAAAATATATTTTATTGATTTTTTACAGAGAGGAAGGGAGAGAGATAGAGAGCTAGAAATGTCGATGAGAGAGAAACATCAACCAGCTGCCTTTGCACACCCCCTACTGAGGATGCGCCCGCAACCAATGTACATGCCCCTGACTGGAATCGAACCTGGGACCTTTCAGTCTGCAGACCGACGCTCTACCACTGAGCCAAACCGGTTTGGGACATTCCTAATATTTTCATCGTAGAAAATCTCACTCTTTTCTCCTTCCCTTAAGCCACCTAGGATCACTGAAGGCTGTGCCTTATCAACTCACCGTAGCAAAGCCATTGTTGTGCCTTCTGCTGAGAAACTCTTCCAAATTGTGTGTAGTTGTGTGTGAGATCTCTGCAAGCAGCAGGTTATAAATGATTTCTGGAAGCCCCGCCCTCTGGCTCCCTTTCACTTGCTAAATCTCTTCTAGAAAGATCTCCAGCAGAGGAGAAGGTGTGGGCTATCATAGATAGAATCAATCACAGCTATGTCCTTGAAATGGATGTGTTGTGATGCTATAGAAACTTCATTGAGGAAGTTGTGGTTGAGGAATGATTAGCAGGAAACATTTATGATTAAGTGTGATGGAATGAGTGGGTGAGTGGGTCTACAATGCCTCTCAGCAAGTGTTTATCCCTCTGAGCAGAACCCACCCAAAGGGTACACATGTTTCTACCTTGAACAATGGCAAAGAATTGATAGTCCTGGAGGTAAGTTCCAGAGGTCCTTGTGAAATATAGTGGCAACCATACTTTGGTAAAAACTGCTGTTTAAATTTTAACCTTGCTATCTGACTTAGACCTTGGATTACTTGCTTAAACAATAGGGTAGTTACGGGAGATTGACTCCCATTGACTCGGTGGCTTCGGGGGTAGAAACTGTGAATAACCTTTAATTCTGCTTTTGTGTTATGGGCAGGGTAGGGCCACATTCCAATGTCTAGCAGGATGTGACTGGGAACCAACCCTGCGGGCTGTCCCCAGTCTTTAGAATTTAGTCTTTAGGATTTGGGGAACAAAAGGAAAATGCTTGCGGTTTAAACCTTTAAAAGGAACTGCCTACCCCTGAAACGGTGCAGTTGTTTGGAGACAACCTGCGTGTGGTGCTCTCCCAACTGTCCTGGCCAGTCAATAAATCCTTGTCTGCTTTTTTAAATTAATTAATCAGCTTCCGGTGGTCTTATTTTTGAACCCAGCGTTCGACTCCACAACATTTGGAGGCCCCAGCGAGATACCGGAAAGAGAGGAGAGGGGGACCCCCCAGAAGGGGTAGGAGGTTGGTCCTCCAAAGGAGGCTCTCCCTCCTTTCGGGGACCTTAGCCGGAGAAGCTGCAAGGATTTATTGAAAAAGGGAAGACCGGTGTCATAAGGTAAGGCGCCCAGTTTATGGTTGAGATCTCAAAAAGGGTAAGGGTCCTTGGAGGGCTGGACGCGGCTTAGCCTCCAGACTCTAGTTGGAGGGCACGACGGTGTCCTTGGCTCAGGGAGGATGCTACGGTGTGGTGTCCTCGGCCCCAGGTGTCCGGACGGGCTGTCTTGTGTTTTGTCGTGTTTGTGACAGGCCTATTTGTTTTGTGTTTTGGTCTCCGTCAAAATGTTCAAGGTTCGTTTATGTCTCCGTGTTCCCTCTACAATGTTTTTTGAAAAATTTCTAGGACTTCAAGAAATGGGCGGATGAATACAGCTCTGATGTAAATGCTTTTGATTTAACCACTCGTTTTCCCAGGTCAACGCCGGTCTGTAGGATAACTTTCCCCTCACAGTTCCTAGAGTATTAGTCTTGTTTCCTTTGTCCAACATGAGTGCCATTTCTGTTTTGCTGAAACATTGCAATGTTACTTGTTTACTGAAAGGGCATAAGTACAGATGTTTGTTTGATATTATGTTTATCTGCTTGGGTATAATTATTTGTTCATGTAAGTGTGAAAATCTGTGAAAAGAAGAAAAAAAAAAGAGAAAGAAACATTTAATTTGTTTAAAGCTGAGTGCTCTGATGGCTAGCAAACCGGCCCGAGTGGCCACTGGGATTCCTTTTTCCCAGGGGTGCTTTGCTTTCTGTCAGAGGGGAATCGGTCAACCTAACAGGATTTACATGTTTATTAATTTGAAGGTATGAAGTTGTAGTGATTGCGATACAAAAGTTAAAAGCAGAGACCAAATTCTAAAGTTAACTATTTACAAGAAGGAAGCTTGAGCTGGCAAAGTTGCCATGTCTGCCAAGCAAGCTCAAAAAACTAAATGAATCTTATTTCTGCTGCCAGCCAGTCTTGATCAGTGGTGGAGGAACGGTCTCAGAACTGTTTGTTTCAATTGGCCATTTAAGTTTAATGTAATTAATGATTACAGTACATTGTAAAATCTTTAAAAGAAAAGGAAAATATTTTGTGGACCGCTTGGTCCTTGTGTGTGTCAACTCTTAAGTTATAATTTTTAAATCAGTAAGAGCTTGTCAGAAAGGTCAGGGAGTCTGATTGCAGTATAGAGGTCACCGGTTCCCCCATGCCACCTGCATTGGCAGTAGGCAAGCGGTTTTCCAGAGGACTGCCAGATGAAAATGCCTAGCCTGGGTGGAAGCACCGCCTTCACCACCCGGGACCCCTTAGACCCTCGAGCTCCCTGCTTCCGCCCACCTGGTGTCTATTCCCTCCAGGGCATGTTTAGAGTAGCTGGAGGCGGCTGCTTCAAGGAAAGAAATTCCTCTGGGACCCCCTGTACCCCAATGACAACCCAAAACCCCCAGTGACTGCTTGGACACTTTTCACCGTGTTCTGTTAGGGGGCTTAAAGGCGCAGTTAGAAATTCTCCTGTTCCCCTTTCCAGGCTTATCAGAATCTGAGATCTTTATCTGTAGGAAAAATGTGGCCATTTAAAAAGCGGCTGGAGGCCTGGGGACAGAGTGCTGGACCTGTTCCCTCTTCCCTCTGCCTTTTCGAAATATTTTTAAATAATGGGAGGTTTTAAGGCATGGTTATGCATTTTTAAAGATAAGTGTGTATGTGAGAAAGGGAGGGAGAGAGACATGAGCAAGAGATGGGAAGGGACAGAGATTAGAGAGGGAGAGAGACAGAAGGTGAGGCCAGAAGAGACAGAGAGGGTCTGAAAGAAAGGGAAACTTAGACTCCGAGGGTTTTTTTAACTTAGAGGAAGAAGACTGACAGGACAGGGGCTCCTTTCAATTAAGCCCCCAAGGGTAACCTTACAAGTGAGAGGCAAAGCTATTAGTTTCCTGGTGGATACTGGGGCAGTCTATTCAGTCTTGACAGAGCCGATGGGACCTCTAGGAAGATATCAGTCCAGGGAGCCACCAGACAAACTGACTGTTTTCCTTGGACATCAAGAAGAACTGTAGACCTAAGAAGGAACACGTACCGGAGGAACGCAGCCGCTGAACTGGACTGAAGTAGAACAACAGGCCTTTGAGGAGCTAAAGAAGGCTCTCATCTCAGCACCTGCCCTAGCCTTGCCAGATGTCACAAAGTGAGTGAGGTAAGGGGCATTGCCAAAGGGGTTCTCACTCAGACTCTAGGTCCCTGGAAGAGACCTGTTGCCTATCTGTCTAAGAGGCTAGACCCTGTGGCAGCAGGGTGGCCAGTGTGCCTCTGGGCAGTGGCCACCACAGCATTGCTGGTGAAAGGAGGCAGATAAGCAGACTCTGAGCCAGGAGCTAGCCCTGCCAACACCCCATGCTGTTGAGGCTCTCCTTTGAGGTGCTCCAGAGAGAGGATGTCAAATATCACCCAGTGCCAAGCTCTTCTCCTGGACCAGCCCTACATCCGGTTCCATAAGACACTGGCCATCAACCCTGCCAGCCTGCTTCCAGATGATCCAGAGGAACCCATTCATGACTGCATAGAGGTAACAGACACAGTACTGACAGATGTCCTTCTGTCATCACCAGATGAGGTACTGTTCACGGATGGGATCTGATATACAGGGGCAGCAGTAGTCACCATGGACTACACCATTTGGGCACAGTTCCTGAACAGAGGAACATCAGTAAGCTTTTGGCCTTAATCTAGGCCCTTTGATGGGGACACTTTGCCATTCACCGGGAAAGAGGGTTACCAACTCCAGCAAGAAAGGACATTATTTTAGCCTTATTTGAGGGCATCAGACTCCCAAAAGCAGTTGCAATAGTGCACTGCAAAGGACATCAGAAAGGGGAGACAATTGAAGCCAGAGGAAATAGAGCAGCAGACCAAACTACTAAGGAAGATGCCCAAAAACTAGTGGGGCCTTTACAAGTCTTAGTAACCCTGCCGGACCCCGACCTACACCAAACAAGAGAAGGAATTGGCTGAACAGAAGCAAGCCATCAAAGGACCAGATGGTTGGTGGCCCCTACCAGATGACAGATTGCTGGTCCCAGAGGCTCTAGGTCGGACGTTAGTTTCCCAGTTACACCAGGTTACCCACTTAGGTGTCACCAAGACTTCTAAATTTCTGTGAGGCAGATACAGGTAAATGCTAAGCAAGGTAAATGCTAAGAGTGTCCCCCTGGGAATTTGGGCCCCAGAGAAATTCCCCAGGAGAGCATTAGGAGGTGGATTTCACAGAGATTAAGCCATCAGCATTGAGGTACAAGTGCATGCTAGTTTTTATAGAAACCTCAGGTTAGGTTGAAGCATACCCCACTAGGACAGAAACTGCCTCTATAGTAGTCAAGAGATCATACCTAGATTCGAGCTGCCAGTAGTCATAGGATCAAATAACAGCCCAGCCTTTGTAGCAGGCTGGGTATCTCAAAGTATAGCTCAAGCCTTAGGACAGGCATGAGTGGAACTCTAAAAAGTTTAATTAAATTTGTCCTGAAAACCGGTGAAAATTACACCAACCCCCTGCCCTTCGCCCTCTTATGGGCCAGGTGTACCCTCTAACGGGAGAGGTTCCCCCTCCCCTTTTTGAGATCATGTATGGTAGACCTCCCTCCATCCTTCCCGGGCTCAGGAAGAAACTGAAAGCTAGAATTCATAACCATTCCCTTGCTCAAATCCTTACAGGCTCTGCATTTTACCCAGAGAGCCACCCATAAGCTTGTTCCAGATGCACTGCCAGTGCCCACCGTGGACCCTGTACACCCCTTCCAGCCCAGAGACTCAGTGTGGGTAAAGAAGTTCACTGTCCAAGGACTCACCCCAACCTGAAAGGGACGCTACACTGTTATCCTGAGCACGCCCACGGCTGTTGAAGTAGATGGCACCCAGACCTGACTACACCACTCCCAGCTCCTGCACAGAAAACAGCCTGGATCCTGGCAACCAGCAGCCTCACCCGCGAGATCCCTAGCCTGGGCTCCACACAGGCCAGGAGGAGATTTGATGCCTGCAAGAGGGGAATTGGACTTCAGTGAGGACAGTACTAATGGGAACTGTGGGACTAGGGGTTCTGGTAACTGTAAGAACATTTTTTTTGCTAGCCAGTAAGAAAGTCCAGGGCTAAGTAAAGACTAAATGTGCTATGAAACTAAAGAACAAAACAAAATAGAGAATGCCCTTAAAGGAAATAGGATAAGTCAATGATTTCACTTTTTCATAAAACCAGTGGGGAATGAAATATAGTGGCAACCATACTTTGGTAAAAACTGCTGTTTAAATTGTAACCTTGCTATCTGACTTTGACCTTGGATTACTTGCTTAAACAATAGGGTAGTTACGGGAGATTGACTCCCACTGACTCGGTGGCTTCGGGGGTAGAAACTGTGAATAACCTTTAGTTCTGCTTTTGTGTTATGGGCAGGGTAGGGCCACATTCCAATGTCTAGCAGGATGTGACTGAGAGCCAACCCTGCGGGCTGTCCCCAGTCTTTAGAATTTAGTCTTTAGGATTTGGGGAACAAAAGGAAAATGCTTGCAGTTTAAACCTTTAAAAGGAATTGCCTACCCCTGAAACGGGGCAGTCCTTTGGAGACCACCTGCCTGTGGTGCTCTCCCGACTGTCCTGGCCAGTCAATAAATCCTTGTCTGCTTTTTTAAATTAATTAATCAGCTTCCGGTGGTCTTATTTTTGAACCCAGGGTTCGACCCCACAACACTTGGAGATCATGGAAATTGATCCTCAGCAGACCTATAGATGGAGATAATAAAGTCTTTGTGTCATGTCCTTTCCACAGTAGGTCCCTTGGCTCTCTTAATGCCAACAGTGTTTTAGCCTTTTTATTACACCTTCTTAGTCAACTTCCAACATATATCAATCAAGATTGGACATTTAAGATGATAAATTCTTTGTAATAAGAACACTTGAATAAGTATGATTTAGTCATGATGACCTGCTGAATAAATTAGAGCATACCCAACTAATGACACATTTTAGAGTCATTTAAAAAAGTTAAAAAAAAACAACAATAAAAACAAGTTAAGTCAGAAAGTTTTTCAACATTAAGTTTTCCAAGTGGAACGTAATGAACAAAATAAACTGATGAACAAAATAGAAACAGAGGCATGGATACATGGAACAGACTATCATTTACCGGAAGGAGGAGATGAAAATGGGGGAAGGAGTTAGCCAAACAACATGTATGCATAACCCATAGACACAGACAACGTGTGGTGATGGTGAGAGGAAAGGGCGGCCAGGGGCTGGTTTTAGGTGGACAAATGTATGGGGGAGGAGGAAAATGTGGACATCTGTGTCAACAGATGTGAACACTAAAAGTAAAATAAAAAAATTTTAATGGAAAGATTCCCTCTTGCCAAAGGGAACACATGGAATATTGACACCATGGGAGCAAGGCCAAGAGAGCCTGCTGGAGAGGCCAGATGGAGAACTAAGGATCCTTGATCAACTGTCAGACATGTGAGTGAGGCCATCAGGAACTGTCCAACCCTAAAAAAGTCACCAGCTTTCTACACCTGCATGAGGGAGCAGACAAAACCTACAGAACTGTTCAGCTGATCCCAGCCCAAATTGTCAACCCACAAAATCATGATCTCTCAGATTCATCACTATTTCTAGTATCTAATCTAAACAACAGCAATAGATAAGTTATGTAATTCTGAAATATTTACAGATGAATTTACTGATGTTTAGGGATTTGCTTCAAAAGAAGCCAGGGGTGCTCTAGCCCAGTAGCTAAGTTGCACAAAGCATTGTCCTGTACATTGTAAAAAAAAAGTTGCAGATTTGGTTTGATCCCAGTCTCAGTACATACCTGGGTTTTGGGTTGGATCACCGTTCGGGGCACATAGGTTAGCAACCAATCTCTCTCTCTCTCCCTTTCCATCTCCCTTCCCCTCTCTCTAAAAAAACCAATACACATATCCTTGGGTGATAATTAAAAAAAAAAAAAAAAGAAGATGGGTTATAGGATGATAACTGTTAAAGCTGATAAGTACATGAGGGCTTATTATACTATTGTCTCTACATTTGGTGATGTTTGAAATGGAAATTTCCCATAACAAATAATTAAAGGAAAAGAAGCTAGGGAATGGAGATAGGGAAAAAGGAAGGAATGAAGGAAAATCACTCTTCTTATTAGAAAGAAAGTGAGTTCTGCAATGTAGCACAGCTAAATCATAGACAGATTCATTACTGAACAGACAGCTGACTGCAGGGCCAGGCCCTCTCCATCCCCCAACAAGGTCAGGGGCAGGAAATTTCCACAGGAGAAGCAGTCCAGGTAGGAATATTTTCTTTATTACTTGAGAAAATCCTCATGGCAGGTAGGTGTCTACGTCATTAGTAATACTGAGACCTTTGATGAAAAATTATCTTTATTTGTTGGGATGTATTGTTGATCTAGTTTGGGGGAAGAAGCATTTGTCAGAATGAGACAGAATAGTCAGAATCTAGGAAACTTTTTTGGCAAGTGGAATGGGAAAACTGAGACAGACAGCTGAACAAACTAGCTGAACAATTTACTGTCAGTTACAGAGGTCGCCTTCTTAGAGATAATATCTAGGCCTCTGTTGTATTTGAGCTCCAGGCTCAGAAAAGCAGCAAACCCTGTGTGTCACACAAGGACCAGCTGCCATGACTTGTGCCAACCAATCAGTGGAGGCCATGATTCTGAAAGGAATCACATGGAAAACTGAGGAATATTCTATTGAGATCTCCCCTAAGACCTGCCCTAAACTTCCAGCCTTTAAAAAGCCTCAAAACAAAGGACCCAGCATGAGCCCTCTCCTTCCTGAGAGCACATCCATGTCTTGCCCTTTCCTCTCTCCTTCCCCCAGAGCGTGCATCACCTAAACTCTAAGGGACCCCCTAAAGCTGTCTCCAGCCCCACCTTTCTCTGACTTTTCAGTTAGCTAACAGCAGCCCCGTCATGGCCTGCTTCTTCCTGATCCAGCACAGCCACAGGAACTGGCTGACAGTAATTGCAGGAATGGAAACCTAAACCTGGAGATAAAATGTAAAAAGTTAGCTGACCTTGATGGCTCTGAATCCTCAGAGCTATTAACTCATTGTCTACAGTAGTTGAGATAGTGGTGCTTGAGGCAACTTTAATTTGTTAATCATATGTAAATGTAAGTTGATTTTCTGTTGTTGGAACTTCCCACTTAAGAGATGTCTTTGTTTCAGAATCTCAATAAAAGGAATGGTAAAAGGCCAGAGAGCAGTTAGTCTTCCTTCCCACTAGAGGTAGACTTCCCGCCTGGCCCCCATTTTCCCAAATTAACTCTTTTCCAGTCTCTCTCTTCATTTTAGTGTGCCGCCTTCTCCAGAAACCGGACCCTGAGTGGGCCTTGAACCACGCGGGTCGTGCAAGGGTCCTCAAACTTTTTAAAGTGGGGGCCAGATCACGGTCCCTCAGAGAGCTGGACGGCCGAACTATATGAACTACTAATTCCTACTGTAACACCTCGGCTGCGCTCACTGCCCAAAAAACCTGGCGGGCCGGATCAGACTCCTTTGCGGGCCGCATGTGGCCCGCGGGCTGTAGTTTGAAGACCCCTGAAGGGATCCCACAGTACTTGTTCAACTTGCTATTTTCCAACATGCTCTTGCATTAGACTCTGTTGGGCCATGATATGGTAGGACCCAAGTTTGTGAGCCCTTTGACCTGCCCACACCTGCAATCACCCACCTGTGATCACACAAATTCTTCCTCTGAAGCCTAATTTCTCTCATGGAAAATGAAGTACAGGTACATAAATTCTTCCTGACCCTTCACTATCAAATTGGATCCAGTTCACCTTCACTTTCTTCCTGGCTATGGCTGCTGCTGCTGTCAATAAACAAAGCACCTGCGCTGGCAGGGCCCTGTGCTGGACGCAGAGTGCAGAGCTGCCAACAAGCAAACAATTTAGTTTAGGGTCGGGGACAGACATTAAAGGGATAAGTATTGAACTCTTTTTTAAATTGCATGTAAAGGGACCCAAAGAGAGTAGGGAACAAAGAGACTTTACATAATCTCAGTAGTGGGTGAGTGAGTGAGCACCCCTAGGAAGTGCTTTTCAAACTGACACCTGGTGGATGAGGCCGTGATCCATAGTTCATGGCATAAATTGTGATAGTGTGTTTGAGTGTGTGTGTGTGTGTGTGTGTGTGTGTGTGTTCTAAATGTCCTTTTGAGAAGGAAAAAAGGAGGTTTTAGTGGCAGTTGTGGGGCATCTCTGATGATGCCAATGAACTTAAATAATTTAGTAAGTGCCCAGTCACCTCATACCATTCAGGACCCACACTTGATTGTCTGAAGTTCCTGCTCCAGGCTGCTTTGAGCACATTGAATGTAAGCAGGCATGAGTCTTACTGCAGGCCTGACACATGGGATATGAAATGTGCATCAGGTGGTAATTCCTGACACAAGAGTTTCAAGTGAGAGGGCTGGGCGGGGCAAGGGGGCAGGGCGGGGGTAAGAGGGCAGGTGGGGTGAGAGGGCAGGATGGGGCGGGTCCAGCTCCAGGTAACTGGACCCTAGGCCTAACCCAACCAATCAGGTCAGCCAAGGTAGTGGCACCACACTCCCTATAAAACCCATTGATATGTTAAGTTCTTCCTCTTTCTCGCCCATGCCCTCGTGGGTGTAGGTGAGACTGGGCTCGGACTAGTCCGAAATAAATACAGGCTTTCTGCAATTGCATCGGATTCGGCTCCCTGGTAGTCTTTGGGGTTTATGACACTTGGGCATTACATATGGGGCCTTGTCCGCGATCTCCAAGACTGAGGGACTCTGAATCCGGAGAGCCTGTCTGGCCGCGGTAAAAGTGTGTGAAGGGATCCCTGTGGGAAGTGCCCGAGAGGTCTAGCGGACGCGCTGTTGAAGACCACGGGCCGGAGAGATCAAAAGGCGTTTTGATCCTCCTTTAGGAGGGACGTAGAATTCCCTCTCAGGACGAGGTAGTCGGCGTGAGGCCGTCGTTTAGTTTTAGGCGCCGCTTCCACGGAGTTGGAAGGCTGTTCTTGGGGGCCCCCCGTCTGTTTCTGTGTTCTTTGTTTGTTTGTTTGTTTGTTTGTATGTTTGTGTAGGGAAAGGTTTCAGTTTGCTCTTGTTTGTAAATTTGCTATAAAAACTTAAATCTGAATGTATTGAATTGTTATTAACTGAAAATGTTGATGTGGGGAGTCCTTCTCCTGGGGGCTGTTGTAATTTTATGTGTTATTTTGTGGACTCACTGTATGGATGTTATGGGAGACTCAGATTACTCCTTTGAGCATTGTGATTAATTATTTTCAGGAAGTAGAGGAAAGACCTAACGATTTTAGTATGGAGGTCTGGAAGGACGAATGGCAGACTTGTTGTTCAAGTGAGTGGCCAGCTTTCAATGTTGGATGGCCACCAGAGGGAACATTCGATCTCCCTACCATTCGCCGGGTTCGGAGTGTTGTCTCTCATCCCGAGACAGGTTACCCCGATCAGCTCTCATACATTATAATGTGGCAGGACCTTGTGGAGAACCCACCCTTTTGGCTTAAACACTCTGTGGCTCCGTGCCCCTCGGAGCCAAAACCTATTTTTGCCTTACAGGGAACGGAGAGGACAGAGAAGAAAATCACCCTGCCATCAGCTCCCCCCTACTCTGTCTTGCAGGGGAGAACTGGAGAAGAATTAATTTTTCCTCCCCCGTGTCAGTTCCCTAGGGTGCCGGAGGAAGAAACTGACCCTCCCCCATTGAGGGAAGCAGATGCCACGAGGAGAGCGGGAAGCCCGCCGCATACCAGACAAAGAGCCCAGAGGGAACAAGCCACCTTCATCGCAGACTCCACTGTTAAGACTTTACCCCTTCGAGCCACTGGTCTCCCAGATGAGAGGGGCGATCAGTCCCATCACTACTGGCCTTTCGCCACTAGCGACCTTTATAATTGGAAAACTCAAAATCCTGAGTTTTCTGAGAAGCCAGCGGGACTTATTAATCTGTTGGATTCTATCATTTTTACCCATCAGCCAACCTGGGACGACTGCCAGCAGCTCTTGCAGGTCCTGTTCACCACCGAGGAGAGGGAGAGGATCCTTAATGAGGCCCGGAAGCTGGTTCCAGGCGTGGATGGGAATCCTACCACCAACCAGGCTCAGATAGATACCTCTTTTCCTCTGACTAGGCCTGAATGGGATTTCAACACAGCAGAAGGTAAGGAGAGGCTCCGGGTCTACCGCCAGGCTCTAATGGGGGGTCTCCGGGCGGCTGCCAGAAAGCCGACTAATCTGGCTAAGGTAGGGAGCGTACAGCAGGAGAAGGATGAATCTCCAGCAGCCTTTTTAGAGCGGATCATGGAGGCATTCCGCACCTATACCCCCATGGATCCAGAGGCTCCTGAGAGTAAGGGAGCTGTTATTGTAGCCTTTGTAAACCAGTCTGCTGCAGATATTAGGAGAAAATTGCAAAGAATAGATAGACTGGGAGAGAAGAGTCTGCAGGACTTGTTGGTGGTGGCTGAGAAGGTGTACAATAACCGGGAGCCCCCTGAAGATAAACAGGCTCGCAGGCAGACCCGAGACCTGGCTAGGATCCTGTGGGCCGCCACTATGGACTCCCCTGAGAAACGGGACCTCCGCTTCCGACAGCTTGCAAACGAACTTCTTACAGGCTTATAAAGGCAAAAACCGCAAAGTTAGAACAAAGGACAAGGGGAGGGGGTCTTCCAGAAAGAGGGACAGGAATTCCTTGAGGGGAGGATAGACATTATCACAAGGAACAGGGTGGAACCGCCGCAGGACGTTGATACTACATCCAGTTTACTACCTCTAGGGCTGAGTCTGGTGGTCTGGTGCTGTGTTGATAATACATCCAGTTTACTACCTCTAGGGGCTGAGTCTGGTGGTCTGGTGCTATGTGGCTCATACTCTGTTTTTCCTGGGGCAGTTCTAAAGGTCACATTCTCACGGGAAGTCTGGGCTAGCAGGGGAATTTTTCTATATTATTTCTTTCAGCCTCTACATTCCCCTCTTTTTCTTTTTGGTAAGTTCTAATCATGGAACTTTAGTCTTTATATACCCTTCTCCAAAGCTGTCTTCTTGACGAAGAGACTGATAGTGCTGTCTGAGCATTAGCACTTGTACAGTACCTATTCTCTCCCTGATGAAGGTGATTAGGCGATTCCTTGTCTAAGAGAAATGGGGGAAAGGCACAAGGAGTTATTCCATTGGTACAAGCCCACCAAGTTCCTTCAGGGGCAGCCAGCAGGGCTGCTTCTCCTCGAGATGGCTCCTCCGGTAGCAGGATGGTGGAGGTGCAGGACGAGGCATAGAAAGAGTCCTTCAGAGGGTAATTAGCAGGCATCAGGCACGTCCCTTGTCCTTGTAGATCCCCTAGAGTAAGTTTCGGGTTACGACCCCACTGGCAGTGACCCTTCGCAGCATCCAAGGAGATGTTTCTTATGTCCTGGGGGTATCTCCAAGAGAGATGTTAACAGCAATTCCTGAATAATAAGGGGGTTCAGGGTTGAGACATAATCAACAGTCATTTGTGAGGCTGGGGTGGGTCCTTGGACAGTGAACTTCTTTACCCACACTGAGTCTCCGGGCTGGAAGGGGTGTACAGGGTCCACGGTGGGCACTGGCAGTGTATCTGGAACAAGCTTACGGGTGGCTCTCTGGGTTAACTGCAGAGCCTATAAGGACTTGAGCAAGGGAATGGTTATGAATTCTAGCTTTCAGTTTCTCCCTGACCCCAGGAAGAATGGAGGGAGGTCTACCATACATGATCTCAAAAAGAGGGGGGGAAACCATCCCAGTAGGAGATACACCCGGCCCATAATAGGGCGAAGGGCAGGGGGTTGGTCCAATTTTCACCGGTTTTTAGGACAAATTTAATTAAACTTTTTAGAGGTCCGCTCATGCCTGTCCTAAGGCTTGAGCTATACTTTGAGATACCTTGCTACAAAGGCTGGGCTGTTATCTGATCCTATGACTATTGGCAGCTCGACTCTAGTTATAATCGCCTGGAGTAATTTCTTGACTACTATAGAAGCAGTTTCTATCCTATGCTTCAACTTAATCTGAGAAGGTGTCTATAAAAACTAGCATATACTTGTACCTTAATGCTGGTGGCTTAATCTCTGTGAAATCCACCTTTTAATGCTCTCCTAGGGAATTTTCCTGGGGCCCGAATTCCCAGGGGGTCCCTCCATTCTTGCTTAGCATTTACCTGTACACAAACTTCTAGTGACTATGCTTTTACCTTACTTAAGCTTCGTAGTATCTGCCTCACAGAAGTTCAGAAGTCTTGCTGATGCCTAAGTGGGTAACCTGGCGTAACTGGGCAACTAATGTCCGACCTAGAGCCTCTGGGACCAGTAATCTGTCATCTGGAAGGGGCCACCAACCATCTGGTCTTTTGATGGCTTGCTTCTGTTCAGCCAATTCCTTCTCTTGTTTGGTGTAGGTCGGGGTCCGGCAGGGTTACTAAGACTTGTAAAGGCCCCACTGGTTTTTGGGCATCTTCCTTAGCAGTTTGGTCTGTGGCTCTATTTCCTCTGGCTTCAATTGTCTCCCCTTTCTGATGTCCTTTGCAGTGCACTATTGCAACTGCTTTCAGGAGTCAGATGGCCTCAAATAAGGCTAAAATAATGTCCTTTCTGGCTGAAGTTGGTAATCCTCTTTCCTGGGGGACGGCACTGTGTCCCCATAGAAGGGCCTGGATTAAGGCCAAAAGTTCAGGAACTGTGCCCAAATGGTGTGGTCCAGGGTGACTACTGCTGCCCCTGTATATCAGATCCCATCCCGAATGTTACTGCTCTCATCTGTGAACAGTACCTTGTCTGGTGATGACGGCAGGACATCTGTCAGTACTGCGTCTGTTACCTCTATGCCATCATGAATGGGTTCCTCTGGATAATCTGGAAGCAGGCTGGCAGGGTTGATGGCCAGTGTCTTATGGAATCGGACGCAGGGCTGGTCCAGGAGAAGAGCGTGGCACTGGGTGATATTTGACATCCATCTCTCTGGAACACCTCAAAGGAGGGCCTCAACAGCATGGGGTGTTGTCAGGGCTAGCTCCTGGCCCAGAGTCTGCTTATCTGCCCCCTTCATAGTCTCTTAGACATATAGGCAATAGGTCTCTTCCAGGAACCTAGAGGCTGAGTGAGAATCCCTTTGGCAATGCCCCTTACCTCACTCATATAAAGGTGGGAGGGCTTCGTAACATCTGGCAAGGCTAGGGCAGGTGCTGAGATGAGAGCCTTCTTTAGCTCCTCAAAGGCCTGTTGTTCTACTTCAGTCCAGTTTAGCAGCTGTGTTCCTCCAGTATGTGTTCCTTCTTAGGTCTACAGTCCTTCTTGATGTCCAAGGAAAACAGTCAGTTTGTCTGGTGGCTCCCTGGACTGATATCTTCCTAGAGGTCCCATCGGCTCTGTCAAGACTGAATAAACTGCCCAGAGCTCACCAGGAAATTAATAGCTTTTCCTCTCACTTGTAAGGTTACCCTTGGGAGCTTAATTGAAAGGAGCCCTGGTCTCGTCAGGGCTGGAGGTTAAAAACCCTTGGAATCTAAGTTTCCCTTTCTTTCAGATTGTCTCTATCTCTTCTGGCCTCACCTTCTGTCTCTCTCCCTCTCTAATCTCTGTCCTTTCCTGTCTCTAGCTTATATCTCTCTTCCTCCCTTTCTCACATACATACTTACACTTATACATTCATACCACTTTCTCTTCTAATCTTTGTTTCTGCTTCTGTCTAAATCCTTCCCTCTCGGACTCCCAGAGTCTCTTTCTTAAGTCTCTGTTTTGTTCTTTCCCTCTCTCCCTGTTTCTCTTTCTCATCACATGCACAACTTTCATAAAAACTTTCACTATTTTACATTAGCTTTTAAGCCTTCTTTCTATGTCCTTCAAAAATCTATAACCATACCTCAAATCTTCCATTATTTTAAAATATTTAGGAAAGGCAGAGGGAAGAGAGAGCAGGTCTAGCACTCTGTTCCCAGTAGCCGCTTGAATTTTAAACTGCCACATTCTTCCTACAGATAAAGATCTCAGATTCTGATAAGACTGAAAAGGGGAACAGGAGAATTTTAACTGTGCCTTTAAGTCCCCTAATAGTGTTATGCCCAGACTTCGTGATCCCCCAAGGACCACCAGGGAGCCAAGTCCGATGCAATAAACAAAAGAGCCTTCACCATGCTAGCATGGGCCCTTCCCACCAACGCCGGCAGCATGGCGGAAGAGAGCGAATTTCTCCCAGTCCAGGGGTTTTGAGGGCTAGGGATAACTCCGCCCTGCGGGGCGGAGTTGGGAGCTCATCCTCGCCCCGCCCTGCCCTCTCATTAGAACACGGTGAAAAGTGTCCAAGCAGTCACGGGGGGTTAAACCATGTTTTCACATTGTTTTAACACAATTCCAAATAAATTATAAACCTTTGTGATGAAGTCTACTTAAATCTATAAAGTAGATACACATGACTGAAACCAAAAGTGATTCCTACAGTTTAAACAAAATACAAGATGCAGGTACAAGCCCAATTCAAGCTTACAATGCAATTAGAAATGATAACAACAATGGCATATGAGAAAAGCAAAACAAAACAAATTAATATGGCTATCACTTTGTCTACATTAAGAGAAAAATATATGACTTGGCTTACTTCTTCACAAGAGGCACACTATAAATTCCCAACAAATTTACTTAGGTCTGTATGAAACAATCTGGGTAGAGCTCAAACATCATATAGATTTCTTATCTGACAAATGAAAATAAATCAATCCTTGAGATCTTTGATCATTACTGCTTATTCTTAACACATGTAATACAGTTTAGCCTGCCATATTCTAGGCATTTAGTTACTGCAATTAACTTTTTCTAATTTAATTTATACTTAAGTAGCTATGACTCTGCTTAGCTGATATCAATGACAAAAACTAAACATTGTAAGCAAGGCCATGGAATTACCTGCCACTCCCTGCAGATCACATTAGCAATCAAATGCAAATGAACACATTCTTTAGCTGAAGACTCCCAGCCATTCATGTATCTGCTGCCTCCAGCTATTCAAAACAACCCCTGGAGGGAATGAGGCAGGGAGCATGAGGGTCCAAGGGGTCCCAGGTGTAGAAGGCGGTGCTTCCACCAGGGCTTTTTCATCTGGCAGTCTGTCGCTTGCCTCTTGCTAGCAAAGGTGCCATGGGGGAACCGGTGACCCCTACACTACAATCAGACCCCCTGACCTTTTTGACAAGCTCTTGCTGATTTTAAAATTATAATTTAAGAGTTGACACACACACAAGGACCAAGTGGCCCACAAAATATTTTCCTTTTCTTTTAAAGATTTTACAATGTATTGTAATCATTAATTACATTAAACTTAAATGGCCAATTGAAACAAACAGTTCTGAGACCGTTCCTCCACCACTGATCAAGACTGGGTGGTGGCAGAAATAAGATTCATTTAGTTTTATGAGCTCGTTGGACAGACTTGGCAACTTTGCCAGCTCAAGCTTCCTTCTTGTAAATAGTTACTTTTAGACTTCGGTCTCTGCTTTTAACCTTTCTGGACTATAATTGTTACAACCTCATACCTTCAAATCAATAGACATAAATCCTGTTAGGTGGGCCGATTCCCCTCTGACAGAAAGCAAAGCACCCCTGGGAAAAAGGAATCCCAGTGGCCACTCGGGGTGGTTTGCTAGCCATCAGAGCACTCAGCTTTAAATAAATTAAAGGTTTCTTTCTTTCTCTCTGCTCGCCTGTGGCCGGCCGAGTAAGATGGACCTGGGAGGTCTCTTTCCCAATTTTCCCTTGTCAAGGAGACAACCACACTCCTTCAGCCATTTGGGGTTATCAAAAAGAACATCAATCCGGATATCAATGTATGGAATTTGGTTCGGATGCCCAGGGCTCCTATAGACTATCCGCCGGACTCCCGTGCAGGGCCCCATGTCTAGGGTCCCTGTTGAAGGCCAATCAACCCCAAATGTCGGCCACTCCAATTCACAGTCTCCGGAGAGTGAAGGCATCTACAGAAACACCATAGCCTTCACCTTGTTTTTAAGTCCAGAAAATTTTTAACCATGCATTCAAGGGGGCTTAGGTGACTCTCCTTTGAGTTTCCTTGTCTCATTTTTCTCTTTCTTTCCAATTTATAAACAGTTAAGCAATAAATAATTCCAAAACAAATCCAAAAGAGTAAAAACAAAAACACTTTTACCAATTCCCACACACTCAATTGCGGCCGCACTCTCTCAACACTCACAACAACACTCATTCAGACCAGAACAACACCTGATTGCCGGGACTTTCCACAAACACACAATTGGGGCAGATGGTCGCAGCTGTCTCCGATCTTCGCCGGGACTCGAACCCGACACCTGATTGCCGGGGCTCGAACCCGACACCTGATTGCCGGGGCTCGAACCCGACACCTGATTGCCGGGGCTCGAACCCGACACCTGATTGCCGGGGCTCTAACCCGACACCTGATTGCCGGGACTCTAACCCGACACCTGATTGGAGACCGCCAGCTGCCCCTGGCTCTCCTGCACCCTTGGGGCGTCCCCCAGGGTTGCAGCCTGTGACCACTATCCGGCCACTCTCACGAGTCACCGAACAGCTGCCAAACCAAAAGTGCGCGCCCAGAACCTGAACAGAAGCTTTCACAGACAATGAACACAACACAACACAGAACCAGACAGACAGACAATGAACATAACACAGCACAGAACCAGACAGACAAACATGGGGTACCCCTTATTACCTCCAAGGTCGGCTCCGCGGTTGAGGGGTGGCCGCCGATCTCGGATGAGCCCCCAAGATGTTGGACCCCCCGAAGGAGACCCCTGCCCTGACCCAGGATCAGCGACGACCCAGTCAAACGCAAGAGACGCACTTGATGCAAACAGCAAGAGGATTTAATTCCAACATGCTGGGACTTGACCTGTTACTCACGCAGGAGCAGCCAAGTCAAGTCCCGAGCAGAACTTCTTACAGGCTTATAAAGGCAAAAACCGCCAAGTTAGAACAAAGGACAAGGGGAGGGGGTCTTCTAGAAAGAGGGACAGGAATTCCTTGAGGGGAGGATAGACATTATCACAAGGAACAGGGTGGAACCGCCGCAGGACGTTGATACTACATCCAGTTTACTACCTCTAGGGGCTGAGTCTGGTGGTCTGGTGCTGTGTTGATAATACATCCAGTTTACTACCTCTAGGGGCTGAGTCTGGTGGTCTGGTGCTGTGTGGCTCATACCCTGTTTTTCCTGGGGCAGTTCTAAAGGTCACATTCTCACGGGAAGTCTGGGCTTAGCAGGGGAATTTTTCTATATTATTTCTTTCAGCCTCTACAGTTACCAGTGGGTGATTGAGGTGTGGGCAGGTCAAAGGGCTCAGGAACTTGGGTCCTAACATCATGGCCCAACATGAAGTCTAATGAAAGGAGCATGCTGGAAAATAGCAAGTTGATCAAGTACTGTCAGCCTGTTCCTGTGGCTGTGCTGGATCTGAAAACAAACTCAAGAGGAGCACATGCTTCCATAGGCTTTCCAGTCCCAAGTGGACACTTTTGTCACTGGACAGTGACCAGGTCTGGAGTGAATAAACCTAGGGCCCACCCGTAATGTTGTGGGTTCTTGGTTGCGTGCAGGAAAGATTTCACAACACAAGGTGATTGTGAGACTGTTTTTTAAAGTTGTAGATGGTGAAATAAGGAAAGGGTTTAGGATAGATGAATCAATTGGAGAGCCAATGTGGGGCTAATTGGGTCATTACAAACGTTATCAGGAAGAAGTGGTACAAGGTGGGGCTCATTGGGTTCAGTAGAAATGTTATCAGGAAGAAGTGGTACAAGCTGGGGCTCATTGGGTTCAGTAGAAATATTATCAGGAAGAAGTGGTACAAGCTGGGGCTCATTGTGTTCAGTAGAAATGTTATCAGGAAGAAGTGGTACAAGGTGGGGCTCATTGTGTTCAGTAGAAATGTTATCAGGAAGAAGTGGTACAAGGTGGGGCTCATTGGGTTCAGTAGAAATGTTATCAGGGAGAAGTGGCACAAGCTGGGGCTCATTGGGTTCAGTAGAAATGTTATCAGGAAGAAGTGGGACTTGGTTGGGCTGATTGAGTTCCTTAGAAATGTTATCAGGAAGAAGTGGTACAAGCTGGGGCTCATTGGGTTCATTAGAAATGTTATCAGGAAGAAGTGGTACAAGGTGAGGCTCATTGGGTTCCTTAGAAATGTTATCAGGAAGAAGTGGTACTTGGTTGGGCTGATTGAGTTCACTAGAAACGTTATCATGAAGAATTGGGCCAAAGTGGAGGTGCTGTTAGCTCACTGGAAAATCAGAGAAAGGAGGGGCTGGAGACAGGTTTACTAATTTACTGTCAAATTTAATACACTAATAACAATCTTAATTTACCCTGTAATTATTATTAGAAAGGTGTCTTAATTTCTCATATTCCTTTATAATTTTGATTACACAAGAGTCAATTTGTGATTGAGCCCCTGGGAGGCAGTGTCTCTGGATTGACATCCAGGTCTCTATGGCCTCTCTATCCTTCTTTCCTTATGGCCCTCAATACCAGTTTGTGGAGGTGGGCTGACTCAGAGCTGGCTCTCCAATGGTCACTGCCTGCTTCGATCCCCAGGTTCTAGAAAAACAACTCCCCCCTGCAGATGCATGCCTGTTGGGTTTTAGAGTGTGACTAGGAGTTTCTGGATGGTGTGTGTGTAGGGTAGAAAAGGATCTGAGAATATTGTGGGAGAGATCAGAGAACAAAGTGGATAAACATTTCTCTGATACAAGGAGTAAGAGACAGGCTCATGAAATAGCTGAGAAGACATTGGAACCACATTCTTACCATGTAGTGGTTAGGAATGTTAGAAACTCTGAAGCAAAATCCTTCCCCAATTTCAGATAGCTAAACTAAGACTTTAGGTGCCTCTCTGCATACAAACTGCTATAATTTAGAATTTGGGCTAGAAACTTTGTACTTTTGAGAAAAATCAGTGTAAAATCTTAATTGGGAATATATTCTTATTGATTTTGAGAGAGAGAAAGAGAGAGAGAGAGAGAGAGAGAGAGAGAGAGAGAGAGAGATCAATGAGAAAGAAAAACATCAATTTGGTTGCCTTCCATATGTGCTCTGACTGGGAGTCAAACCCACAACCTTTTGGTGTACAAGATGATGTTCCAACTAACTGGGCCAACCGGACAGGGTGCACTTACAAAATTGTAATCCAAGGACAATTTGAAGAGCCAAAAAGATTTGCCTCAAAGATTTTTCTGTTATTTAAACAATCGCAAATTTTTTCCAACTTTTGTCGGCAGAAGCCTGGGGCATGTTTAATAATGAACTGTCACCATTTTAGACCAGGGAGGATCAAATTTATTATTAAAGCAAGAAAAATTTATACACCAGGAAGCAGTGACCAGACTCTGGTTATGATGTTGTCCCACTTAATCATTACAGAATAACAAAACTCCCCAAAATATATTGGTTTAAAACTATAATTTATTGTTATCTATCTCTGTTTTGCAGGCTTACTGCATTCATATGGGTAGTGTATCATGTGGCCTTAATCAAATTGTGGTGGGAAGTGAAGTTTTCTGATGGATGCTGTCCTCATGTCTGACACTTCACTTGGGGTGGCTGAAACAGCTGGGGGCTGGCTGGTTATTCCTCTCTTCACATGACCTTCGTGTCTTAGACCTCTTCAAATCACAGAGGTCTCAGGGGTTTGGGATTTAATGAATGGTGACTGGCTTCTGCCACAGAGAACCCTTGAAAAAGCTCAAGCAGAAGGCACAAGAGGTAATGGGCCCTAGCTCTAGAAGTCATGCAGTGTCACTCCCATCACATCCTATTGTTGGAAGGTGAGTCAGAGGGACGGCCATAATCATGTGGAGAAGACTACACCAGGGCATGGCTATGTTGCCTTGTGATTTATGACCAGGCATCCTAGACTAGTACTGTCCCACCATCAGGCTCCAGAGACATTCACACTTCCCACATACCCCAAACTCTGACCACTCTCTAAGGAATTCCCAAGTGTAATACAATAACTGCAACAAGTTCAAGACAGACTTCAGGATTTCACCATTTAAACCAGGACCTGGGGCTCTTGGAGTGAACTGACTATAAGTTTTCAGGTACAGTTAGTTCTTTTCAATGTTTGCACTCATGGGGCAAAATACCTCACACATGCCAAGTCTATATGTCAAAACAGACACAGAATAAATGTAATCCACATTTTCAGAGGCAGCAATAGGAAATGTATAGCACCTGCAGCTTCATATCACATCTGACATCCAGTCCGGCTCATATCTCCGCTTCACTCCAGGAATGTTTTCTCTGTGGCGATTGTGTCCACCCTCCATTCTCAGCTTTTTTGTGTTCTTGCCAAGATATCAGAATGACAACTTCAGGGGTTCTGCTTCATCTTCAGCTTCTTAGCAAGTCCAGAGAACCACTTAGCAGACACCCCACTTAGAAGACACTATTCCTAGAAACATACCAAGGCTGATTCAAGAAAGTGGGAGGGGGGTCACTGAAGGGAAAAGCGGGATATCTGTAACACTTTCAACAACAAAGATAAACGAAAAACAAAACAGAGCTTGGTACATCAAAGCAAAGGAAAGTCTTATGGAAATAGCGTCTTTGTCCACAAGGACTACCTCAGGCATCAATCGTGTCATCTCTCACCATGTCCATTGCCATAGCGAATTCTTCAACTCCAACCTTACTAACTGGAACGATTCTTTCCTTTAGCCTTCAGCCAGCCTAACATCCAGAAGCCTTGAGGTGGCAATGCATTGCTAATGGCACTGTTCAGGCCTTTCTTCTGTGTAGAGAGCATCGGGGGGCTACTGAGCCTAGGGTCCTTGGCTGAGTCCAGAGGCATCAGCAAAGCAATGTCCAGGAGACATACCTCACCAAAGGCAGGGATGTCGTCAGTGCTGATCTTTAGCTCAGGCACCTGGGTGTGGGTGTAATTATCTAAGTTCAGCCAGGAGCCAGGTGTGGATCCAATGATCAGGGTCCAGGTGGGTCTGATGATTCCACGAAGCCACAAGAAGGAAGAACTGCAGCTTGATCTGTAAGCATGATTTCACATAATTTCCTGTCTTAAACTCCAGTAAAACTGCCTGGTATCACACTGTATCTACTAAACATGATGCACTAGCTTTGAGTCATTATCTCTTCATCCAAGAACAGTGTCCCACCTGGTCCCAGCTTTCCCTACTGTCTCTGTGTCTGTCTCTTTCTTTTTCTTGATCCCCATCGCCCCTACTCAGGACTCTTCTGCTCTCTAGCTGTGTTGGTCACGGCTAAGAGAGAACACTTATGCTTCCAGGTTTCATTTTATATTGAAATGAAATGCCCCTGTCCACCCCACCAACCCCCGCAGTATCCATAAACTCTTGAGCTTTTGATTAGGCACAATCTCATTTATTCACCTTCTTTATCTTACTCTTGGTCACATTTCTCTCTCTCTCTCTCTCTCTCTCTCTCTCTCTTTGATACTCCTCAACCAAGGATATTTTATCTCATTAATATTTTAGAGATAGAGGAATACCTAGACAATCCTATCTGGTGGCCCTGCTAAACAAACTCAAAATAATTGCCCTATCTTTGAATGATATTCATCAACTCAATCAACTTCACGTGGATTATTATATATATCTTAATCTTCTTTGTGCTCATGGTAGCCAGTAGTGATGTCTCAGATACTAAGATATGACATAGAGAGCCCAGGCATCAGTGTTCAATGAAAATTATTTGAAGAACCTGGAAGGACTTTCCCAGATGCCATTTTTCTCAGTCCTCCCCAATGCAAATCTCCCAGCAGATCAGGCATATCTCAAAGGATTGAAAGACAGTTTTATTCCCTAAAGGCCTGCTCTTCTTGGTGACTTTTGCTTGACCGTGACTGATATGACACCTTCAAAACAGTAAGTTCTGAGTCTTTGGCCTTATTTCCATTCCTCTCCATCTACCAAATCTCTTGGTTACCTGATTTCTCAGGTGTTGTATGAGTGACAGCTAAACTCTAAATTTGGATTTCTATTGATGAATTGTTCACTCATCATCTAATTTTATTCCACCCAGAAGACTACATCCGAATTTTGTTGAGCCTAGAGTTTATACAACTTGAATTTCACATGATTTAGGAAAAAGAATGTAAATTGTGAACACAAAATTGAATGTTTACCTCGAACTATTGATCATCACAAGTTAAAAAGTTTAAAGAATTACAAATATAACAAACATTAAAAATGTAAAAAAAAATATTACAGTATTATCTTTATTATCAAAAGATAGGCATTCCCTGAAATTCTTTTTTTTTTTTTTTTTTCATATTCTGGTTACTGCTTAATATGACAAAGACTTTTGTAGCATTATTTTCTGTAGAGAGATTGGAAAGACAATTCAATCTTTCCTCTGGTTTGGCTATTCATAATTTATTCAAATTAAAAAAAAAAATAAACACGAGTGAGTTCTGTTCTAATACTATCCTTGATACCCAAGTCTGCAAAGCTTTCCTCTCTGTGGTGTTGTCCATGGTGCTGATGTAGGTTGGAATCCTGTTTCCAAGTGAAGAGCAAGGCAGACAAAGAAACTTAAAAGAAAAAAAAAATCTTATAGTTAAGGAGAATTTACATCTTAACAATATCGAGACAGCCAATCTAGGAGCATGGAAGAGGTCTGAATTTGTTTATATTCTTTAATATGTTTCAGCAATGTTTTGATTTTGCCTGTGTGAAGAGCTTGCCTGCTTGTATCAGATTTATTCCTAGGTATTTGGTCTTCCAGGCCCTTCACTTTCTGATTGGATCAGCTTCACCTCCACTTCCTTCCTGGCTATGGCTGCTGCTGAGGGCAAATAAACAGGGCACCTGCACTGGCAGGGCCCTGTGCTGGATGCAGAATGCAGAGCTGCCAACAAGGCAAACAGTTTAGTTTAGGGCCAGAGACAGACATTAAAGCGATAAGGATCGAACTCTTTTTTAAAATATATATAAAGGGACTCAAAGGGAGGTTGGCAACAAAGAGACTTGACATAATCTCAGGAGTAAGTGATGAGTGAGTGAGTGAGTACCCCTAGGCAGTGCTCTTCGGACTGACACCTGGTGGATGAGGCCGTGATCCTAGTTCATGGCATAAATGTGATAAATTGTGTGTGTATGTGCGTTGCGTGTGCATGTGCTTGTGCATGCGTGCGTGCGTGCTGTGGTGTGTGTGTGGTGTGTGGTTCTAAAACCTTTTGAGAAGAGATAGGGGAGGCTTTCGTCATAGTTGTGGGGCATCTCTGACAATGCCAATGAATTTAAACTATTTATTAAGTACCATCACTCATAACATCAGGACCCACACTTGGTGTCTGAAGTCCTGCTCGGGCTGCTTTGAGCACATTGAATGTAAGCAGGCTGAGTCTTACTGCAGGACGACACATGGGATAGAAATGTGCATCAGGTGGTAGCACCTGATACAAGAGTTTCAAGTTCCTCTTCACATGCAACCCACGTCCAGACCAGGTACAACCACAGCTACACTTGATAGTTGCTCAGTCCTCAATCATGTGGTGAATGCTTTACTCCAAAAAGGGGCCTCTATTGCTCCTCTACACTCCCAAGGCCTGAGTCACCTATCTCACCCCGCCCACCAAGTCAGCGTGGAATGGGGACCTTGGGCACAGTAATGACAGGTTTCCCTTCTTATTTCCAGATTTAAGTCTGGAGGTTTTTAGTATTTGGAGGACTGGCGTTTTTCAACATTGTAAATTGATCCCTCTTTCTGACAATAGTGAAAAGTAATGAAATTATCAGGTCACTTTGCTTTTGGTATATTTGGACCATATCTGATAAAGTCTTCATATATTCCTGAATTTATTACCTGTACTTGATTTTCCAGGAGAGAAATTAGGCTTCAGGGAAAGAATCTGTGTGATCACAAGTGGGTGTGATTGCAGGTGTGAGCAGGTCAAAGGGCTCAGGAATTTGGGTCCTACCATATCATGGCCCAACATGGAAGAAACAAGCAGGAAAATAGCAAGTTGAACAAGTACTGTCAGCCAGTTCCTGTGGCTGCGCTGGATCTGAAAACAATCCGACCCCAAGGGGAGAATGTGCTTCCATAGGCTTTCCAGTCCCGAGTGGACACTTTTGTCACTGCAACATTGACCAGGCCTGGAAGAATAAAACATAGGGCCCACCCGTAATGTTGTGAGTTCTTGGTTGCATGAAGGAAAGATTTCACAGCACAAGGTGATTGTGAGACTGTTTCTGAAAGTTGTGGATGGTGAATAAAGGAAGGGTTTTAGGGATAGTGTGAAAGCAATAGGAGGCCCAGGTGGGCTGCCTGTGGTCACTAGAAACATTATGAGGAAGAAATTGTGCAAGGTGTTGGCTGCTGTTAGCTAACTGGAAAGTCAGAGAAAGGTGGGTCTGAAGACAGCTTTAGGGGGTCCTTTAGAGTTTAGGTGTTGCACACCTCTGGGGAAGGAGAGAGGAAAGGGGCAAGACATGGATGTGCTCCAGGAAGGAGAGGGCTCATGCTGGGTCCTTTGTTTTGAGGGTTATTAAAGGCTGAGACTTTAGGGGCAGGTCTTATGGGAGATGTCAATAGAATATTCCTCAGTTTTCCATGTGATCCTTTCAGAATCATGGCCTCCATGATTGGTTGGCACAAGTCATGGCAGCTGGTCCTTGTGTGGCCCACAGGCTTTGCTGCTTTTCTGAGCCTGGAGCCTCAAATACAACAGAGGCCTAGATTATCTCCAGAGGATGCAACTTCTGTAACGGCAGTAAATTGCTCAGCTAGTTTGTTCAACTGTCGTCTCAGTTTCCA